>MU195439.1:660-15698 GCA_016904865.1 Pissodes strobi
TATATATCTTTATTTTTTTAGCGTTGAAATTAAATCTGAAACGAGTTCTACACAAAGACCATTAGTGAGAAGATAAGAAAAGGCAGTAATGTTTATCTAAAATAACCTGGAATTATATGCACTACAATTAAATTGAATTTGGAACATATGCAGCTCAAAATGTTTTAATCATTAGGCCAGTATAAAGTTCTTAGAACATATGTATACCCTCAAGTATTTGTATTTGCATGTATTTTATATATAATAGATGTTTAGATTTCCATTTATATTATGTGTAAAATATGCAAATAAAGAATCATTCGTTATTGACCAGCTCTTTCATTATTACTGGGCGAGAAAACAAAATTATCCCCAATACAAAGGATATAAGCTACCTTGCTCCAGAAGTACACCTACTATATTTACAATATATTATTATAAATATCCACCATAAAATGTAATCATTTTATTAATATACCTAAAATCGAGATAAGCCACTATTTATTGGTCTAGCCTGAATGTCTAGGTCTTTGATTATATTTACTTGGCTACCTAGAGCCTTCATTTTTGATGATATAAAAAGATTGCACAAAAATCCTAGGTTTTTCTATTTTTTCCTGGAAAAAAAACATCGCATCATAAAAACGAAAAATATAGGCAACATGAACTTTTTGAAATGAAACACCCTGTATATTATACGCTAAAATGAAAGATCATTATTTCCTGATTTCAAACATATATATGTTGATGATATTTGTGTCAGCTATTTTTGACAAATTTTAGCTTCAATTATAAATAAATTGCAAAAAGTTTCATAGTGGTGTTAATAAAGCCATGGAAACAATAACATTGTTTCGTTTTTTGGTTTTATCAATTTAATATGTCGATATTCTAAAAAGTTGAAGTTTGTCATTTGAAGTATTAAAAATAATTTATACTGTTTTCGTATCGATAGGCTATTCAGAAGAACAAAAAATAGTTTTTGTCTGTCATTTTTATGGCAATAATAATAATGTGGCGATAGTGGAAGGGGAATATCATTTATTATATCCTCAACAAGGGGCACCATCTATCGACACTATTAAATACACAGTTAGAAAGTTTAGCGAAAGGAAAATCTTAAAAAAAGGACTAGTTTAGTTTCAAGGTGTAAGTTATTATTATACTTTTTCTATTGGACTAACTCTATAATTTTTAGAAAAACCTGAAACGTCAATCTCGGATGCGTCAATCTCGGATGCGGCATCAGAACTAAATAACACAGATTATAAAATTTATTCAAAATTTTACAACTTTTATCCTAAATTTATGCCCGTCCAGAATCTTTCGGAAATAGCTAGGTTTATGCAGCAGGATCCAGAGTTTTTTAAATGCAATTCTATTCACCGGCGAGTCTTCCTTCACTACAGCACGAATGTCTAATCGCAAGAATAAACACTATTTTATCCAGAGAGAACTCTCACAGAATTCAGCCGATTATAATTCAGGGGCGTAGGTCTCTGAGTGTGGCATACTTGGAAACAAGATAATTGGTCCGATATTTTTAGACGGAAATTTAAACGGAGAGCGATATACCAATTTTCTTCAAAACAACATTGAACTGGAAGGTTTATCCATTGGCTATTATAACCGCCTCATATGGCAATAAGACGGCGTTCCAACCCCTAATACCATGCCTGTAACAAACTATCTAAACAACCGTTATAATATTTGGAACGGTAGGCATGGTACTATAAGAAGGCCAGCGAACAGCCCGGATCTAAATCCTCTAGATATTTTTTTGTGGGGGTGTATTATAATAGGCCTCCACACCTTAACGTTTTAAAGCAAAGGTTAGAAGATGAAATATTTAACATAAACAATGATTATCAGCAGTCTATTTGCGTTTCTGTTAATGATAAAATGAAGGAAAACTTGTTTAATTTCATTCAAAATCAAGGAGGACTAGTAGAAAATATATAAATGTATTGACATTTTCTGGATATCCAAATCTTCGTTTTCATTTTTTGCTACAGTCCTTTCTTTCTTTTTAAGCTTTTCCTTTCGCTAAACTCTTTTACTGTGTATTTAATAGTGTGTATAGATTGTACCCGCTATTGAGGATTTAATTTAGTAAATGGTATTCCCTTTGCACTGTCGCCACATTATTATTATTGCCATAAAAAAGACGGACAATAGCTAGTTTTTGTTGTTCTGAATAGCCCATCGACAAGAAAATAATATAAATTATTTATTTCTATTTTGGTATCATAAAGAAGTCTTTTCGATACGCAAAGTAGTGTCGAAAAGAAGCTCTTTTCGACACTACTTTTGTTGGCTGGGTGCTATGATATTAACAAAATTGTTCAATGTCAAGGCTCACTAGCAAAAATTTCCACACCCTTTTGAATGAGATTCCTAATAATACAGACGTCAAAAGTGACAAGATGGCCGTCCAACTTTTGATCGCAACTTGAATAAATTAATGTTTTTCATTAAAAAAACGTGCAAAATAGAAAAAATACACGTTATAAAGACATTTAGCGCACTCCCACGTTAGAAAACTCCCCCCGCAAGCGGGTCGTTTCCTAATTTCGTGCTCGTGCGATAAAATATGATCTTTTAAAACTAGTATCTTAATATACATTTAATAGTTCAAGTGACAAACTTCAACTCTTTACAATATCGAGACGTCAAATTTATAAAGCCAAATAACATGCAATATTATTGATTCCATGGCTTTCTTAATACCACTAGGAAATATTTTTGCAATTTATTTATAATTTAAGCTAAAAGTTATCAAAAATGGCTCGCCCAAATATCATCAACATATATTTATTTGAAATCAGGAAAAAGAATCTTTCGCTTTAGCGCATAATATACAGGGTATTCCATTTAAAAAATTTGAAGTTGCCTACATTTCTCCATTTGGTGCGTTATTTCTTTCCCTGATAATTTCAAAAGATAATATGGAAAAAACCTGCAATTTTTTTGAAAAACATTTTTTTCTATTTTCAAAGATAAAGACTCCAGGTAGCCGCGTAAATATAATCAAAGACTCTGCACCGGGTGCCCAACTAAGAATGGCACTCGGCTATATCTTGAAAAGCAATTATTGTCGTAAAGACTTAGGGTATAAATATGTATGAGTTAGGCGGCCAAGAGAAAATGATGGACATTATTTTTAAGTTTCCAAAGTGGCCGTGAGGGGGCGTAACATCTATCTTAAATTTTAAAACACGGTTTTTTATTTTCTTAGTCTATCAACCGTGCCTTGAATGGGGTGATTGCGATTTATTACCTAGCCGCTAGAAGGTGTTTTCTGACATAATGGCAAGTAAGTCGTAAAATTTATATGCAAAAATAAAAGCTCCAGGTAGCCCCGTAAATATAATCAAAGACCCTATACCAGGAAGCCAACTAAGAATGATCCTCGGCTATATATTGAAAAGCAATTGTAAAGACTTACAATAAAACAATTTATGAGTATTAATAAGCTTGGAGTCGTTGAAAAGGGATTTTCTTAGACTATCAACCGAGCCTTGAATGGGTTGATTGCGATTTCTTACCTAGCCGCTGGAGGGCGTTTCTGCAGTAAGTCAGATTTTCTCGAAAAATATAAATGCAAAAATAAAGACTCCAGGTAGCCACGTAAATACAATCAAAGACCCTGTTACCGGGACGCCAACTAAGAATGGCATTCGGCTATATCTTGAAAAGCAATTTCGTAAAGACTTACGCTAAAAACATATATTAGTAAAGTGGCCAAGAGAAAACCTTGGAAATTATTTTCCAAAATGGCCTTGAGGGGGCATAATAGCCATCTTAAATTTTGAAACTCGTTTTTTGCAAAACTTTCTTAAATTAAAAATAGTAGAAAGCATTGCCATTTTTAGGCCGAGATAAATTTGATTCCTTTTTGTTAAACACTTTCTGCTCTATCCCTTAAAGGAAACTTGTGGGGGGGGTGTTTGAACATTTTCATAAATAAATGTGAATAACTTTAAAATTACAAAACGGATCTTAATAAGCTTGGAGTCGTTGAAAAGGGCTATTCTTAGGCTATCATCCGTGCCTTGAATGTAGTGAATGTGTATTCGACCTTGAATGACATTGAGCTAATTTGACGTTGAATGTCCTTGACATTTGACCTTGAATGTCCTTGAGTTTTTACGCCCACTTGGCCTTGGGTGTAGTCGACCTTGTATGACATTGAGCTAATTTGACCTTGAATGTCCTTGAGTTTTTCGCTGAAGGTTGCACATATGGATAGACGCCGCCCACTTGGCCTAGGATGTATTCGACCTTAAATGACATTGAGATAATATGACCTTGAATCTCAAATTTTTTGCTCTTCGAATTTTTGTTTCAAAATTTTCAATTTATGTCTCTATAATCAGAATGCATGGTTTTTAACTTTTTGGCCATTTTTGAAATTTTAGTTCTTTATATTTACTATTTGTCAAGACTAATATTTCTGCATTTCGATTTTGTTATCATCAAAGTAATTGCTCGTCAAAATGTTTATCTGTCGAATTTGTATTTTTCAGCATTTATTTTTAAAATTCGTTTTTTTTACTTTTAAACTTTCATTGAATGCTGATATACTTCGTGCACATTTTTTTCTTTGCCTTGAATGACCTTGATATTTGACCTTGAATGTCCTTGAGTTTTTATAGACCCCGCCCACTTGGCCTTGGATGTACTCGACCTTGAATGACATTGAGAATGTGCGCATCCGTCAAGGTCGATTTCTTAACCTCGAGATATGTGCAATAGTAAAGGGACTATTCGAATACAAATATTCGAAGTACTCGATTCTGGCTTGCATTCGAATGCATTCGATTCTCAAAGAAAAATTCGAATACTAAAAATATTCGAATGCGCTAACAACGCATTAATCGTCTCCCGAATGCTGATTGAATCGAAATGAAATATGAATCGGCACAATTCACGTCAAATGCGATTATAATATAACTTGTTCGATTATGCTGGTCTGCCGTCTGAGCAACAAATAATAGCGGGCTTTGTTTTTTATTATGGGGATCAATAATCGAAAACGCTATACTATAAAAAGTATAAAATATAGTAGTTTAATTACTGTGGTAGTTTTTTAATTGTTGAATATTTTTCTTCTGTAGTAAACATAATTTTAAATGCGGTAATCGGCAGGTATGACATACATATTTTTTTGCAATATGCAGAAGATAAGGAGTTTTGGGAATTCAAATTTAAATTATTAAAAAGTGATGATTTTAGTAAATCTTTAATAAACTTTTACATAATATCTAATCAAAAATCACTTTTAACCAATATTTTATTTTTTAATCGTGAATGCTTTCGCTAACCTTTGTAAAAGATTTTGCTCGTATGCTTAAATGTATCAAGAATGAAGACTTCAAGATCAAACAATCCAGAATCAGACAATTTGTAAATTTGAATTTGAGAACGAGACTTTGAAGTCACTCGAAATCTGGAGAAGTTGAATCGCTAATTGAAACATTTGGAATATCGCGACTAATCCAAATAATTCGATTCCTTGTATTCGAATAATCATTCGATTCTCAAAAGTATTCGAATGCAAGATATTCGATTCTAAAAATCATCCGATTTTCCCTTCACTAATGTGCATGCGCACATCTCAATGTCGAGTCGGTAACCACACCTCTTGGCCTTAGCGTTGAGATGGCCACACATGCGTCAATTCGGATGTATAAAGATGGTTGGGAGGAGTTTAATCTTTAGTATGTTCGTTGAATAGCGTCGTGATAATAACAATGGTTTACGTTTGTGAAAATTGTGGTGTATCATTCATTCGTTCTTACAATATGTTGCGACCTAAGAGGGAATCATGTGCAGCAAGATTTATGGCGAATGACGTTGGAGGAAAGCAACACAGGTTAGACAGAACTACATCAACATCACCTATGAATTGGGTCATATGCAATGTCTTAGTGCCAGTAAATTTTATGGCAGCTCATCAGAGATCTTCACAGCATAGAAATAATTCCTGTCTACCTTTATGTGATGGGGTAGAACGTGTGAATAGTGCTTTCAAAAGTAGGATTGCAACATACCGTATAAGCAGCAATACTGACCACATTGACTTTACAGCTTTTTTCAATGATATTATGTCGAAAGTGTTGAATGTGTTTGAGCAGGTGTTGAGATTGCATCATGCAATAAAAGTAAATATGATGGTGGTTGGGCAATATTATCATCCAACGCATGATGTGCATACGGAAAAATCTTTCAATACCTGCAACAGCATTGTTGCTATTGGAAGCGATCTGAATGATGTTGTAACTAAAAATTATTTAATTATTTTAATTAATTAGTTGGGCGCCACTTGAAACTAATTTAGAGTGCCCTTTTGTAATGAATTTCTAGCTCAGTCGTACTTATAACTTATTATTTGGCTAATTCACCAATTTGTAAGAATAGAGCAAAAGTTAATTTATTTAGTTTATTTGAAGGCGTGGATTAAAATATTTCCTTTGGTGATCTAAAATTTATAAGGCGCCACTTACGATAAATCAAAAAAGGTAAATTAAAAACAACTATATATTAACTATATGGTTAAATTACAACTTATGGTACCATGTGCACTGCAGTTATGAACATACTTGATTACTAAAGATTTAGTTTACAAAAATGAAGGATGAAAATTGACTTAAAATTAGATTACAAATGCAATCAAATACAATTGATTACTGAGAATTTGATTTACCAAAATGATGAAAATTAAATTAGCTTTCGTGTCTGACGTTTGACAAATTTAAAATAAATAAAATCTAGGTCTTCCTAAGCTTCCTATCTATAGGCGTGTCCAGGGCTTACCAGTCATTCCAGGAATGGTTCCCAGTTGTCTGCACGTGCCTGCTATTGGATCGACTGTCACCACAATGATCTGTGTGACTGTTGTCTTGTAGGAACGTTGAACTTTTACACGAAAAAAAAAGGGTGTCTTAGACCGGTGTACACTGCTAATTATAATTATAATTATACAGAGGAATATCATGTGGACCTCAGTTTGATATACAAGGTTTTAACCAACAACTTGAAAATTCACTGGTTACATAATCAGAACTTAAATTACAATTTAAGTTCAGCAAAAATTATAGATAATTATGATTAAATGACACTATGAATAATTACTGCTTCTCAATGTATGTCTTTTAAACACTTTAGTACTATAACTAGCTTAGTTAGCTTGATCAATGATATACGATATAACATGGACTCAAAAAAAATCACTTGCATGGCTCTACTTGATTTTAGTAAAGCATTTGACACTATTGACCATGAGATGCTATTGGCCAAACTAAATTACTATGGATTTTCAAAAAAGTCAATACAATTTCTCACCTCTTATTTAAAAAATAGATCTCACTGTGTTTTAATACAAAAAGAAGAAAATTTTGACAAATCAGATTATGTGTCACTCTCTGCGGGGGTGCCGCAAGGCTCCATTTTGGGACCCTTGCTATTTTCACTTTATGTTGCAGATATGACTGATTGTATAAAATATTCGAAGCTTCAGCAATATGCTGATGATTCACAGTTATATATCTCATTTCCCTTAGATGATATTATCCTAGCTCAGGAAAATTTAAGTTCCGATTTAGAAAGTGTAAATGACTTTGCGGCACAACATAATTTGAAGTTGAATGCTTCGAAATCTTGCCTTTTATTTTTTGGAACCGACCGAAATGCACTAACAAATATTTCTAACGATTTTACGGTAAATGTTTACGGTGAGGCTATTCCTATGGTGTCTGAGGCGAAGAATTTGGGTTTATTTGTGGACTCGCGCCTGTCTTTTCAAACTCATATTAAAAATAAACTAAAAATAGCATATATGCGTTTAAGAAATTTGTATCCACTTAAAAAGATACTACCTTCAAAAACTAAATATTATCTATGCAATACTCTCATTCTATCCTTATTGGACAACGGCGATATAGTTTACTCTGATTCTGTTTCGTCCGCTTTGTGTGCTGCAATCCAAAAACTACAAAATAGTTGTATGCGTTTTTCTTATAATATCCCATATAGGAGTCATATAAGCCCTTACCTAAATAATAATTCAATTTTAAATATGACTAATCGTAGGAAGCATCACATGTATACCTTTATATACAAAGTTTTAAAAACCGGACAACCTCCGTATTTAAAAAACATGTTTAATACTTATCTGCACCCTCATGGTACCAGAAATATAAACGACTTTAGGATTCCACAACACAGGACATCAAACTTTCAGAAATCATTTTCGTTCAAGGCAATCCAAATGTGGAACAACTTATCAAATAATATAAAAGGGCTTTCACCCATAAAATTTTCTTCTTATATGAAAGAGTATCTTCTTAATGCACAAATGAATGACTAATGCCAAATTTATTGGTTGTTAATGCTGGAACTTAATAAAGTTGAATACACTGCTGGTCTTACCCTTACCTATATTCTAGTAAATTATTTAATTAATATTAAGTAACATTTAGCGGTGCGTCTCTGTTCTTCCTGCGTTAGCTCGGGTGCCTGCCTTGTTGTGTCGGTTCGTAATATCATTGTAGGTATAGGAAAAATTCCTCGTACAGTGGTAATATATTTTTAGTTTATTATTTAGTTTTTAGTTTATTTACGGCTGTTCCACACAGGCACACTGTATGTCTGTCTGTTATATCGGTTTGTCGTCAGTATTGGCGACCATAATCGCGGGGCAGTCGTTTTACCGAGATTAAACAATTACATTAAAATATTATCTTATTTGCTGTATTATCTCTGATTGGTAATAAATGTTTTTGATTTGATTTGATTTTCTTTAATTAGAGATATGAAATTCAAAGGAAATGATGATTAAAATTAGAAATTTAAAAGAAAATTATGAAACTTGTCCAACAGTGGCTCTCGGCAACTTCAAATAGAAAATCACTAGACTTTAATAAAAAAAAAAGAAGAAGGAGGTATAACCTCTCTTAAACAAGTCTAATGACTCCAAATAGGTACTTAATTTATTAAGATGGCCCTTGGCACATAAACAATAATTGGACGTAAATTACGTCTCAATTAATCAAAGATAAAGATAAGATAATTACTATCTCGCTTTGAGATATAACTCTATTTCGAAATGGTGCGGAGTAATAAAACCTACTTATAAATGCAAAACGCTAACAGAGTGGTCAAATAAATTTTTGTGATTTCTAAATATTTAGCCACAGCTGTTATAGCCTGCTGTATTATATTTTAACCATTCCACCCTGTTTTGTATGGCAATCCTGCTGCAAACAATAGGTTTTATTAGCAAAGGGGCCATTTTCTACCTGCAGTAGCGTACGTTTGGGTATTTAATTTAAAATACCTGTTTTACCTAAGTACTTTTATTTATTCACTTATTTATGTATATTCAAAAACAGTTAGTATTACTGTAACATTTTATCACATATAATATTTATATAATAAGGTATAAGAATTGCGATTTTGTGTAAACAGTTATGTAGAGAACTATGGTATATCATTTTCGTCGTCAGAAAAATCCGTCGAATTTTCGTCATGTTCCGAGGATATAATTAAAGGCTCTACAATTAGGTCAATTAAATGGTCTAGTTTCCACATTTTTTCTTCTTCTTTTATAACATGCTCAATACACTTACGCCATTTTTCAGAATCGACATTTTTTAAAGATTCCTCAAAGATAATTTTAACATCTTTCATTTTAAACGTCGTGTTTCTCCTTGCTACATAACTATTTACTTGGGCCCAAACAAGTTCAGTGGGATTTAATTCGCAATGATACGGAGGCAGACGAAGAATAGTAATATTTCGTTTCTGTGCAATTTTGTCAACTACATACTCGGTGAAACGAGCTTTATTTGAGGACACTATGGACAACAGTTCCTTTTTCACCATACTTTCATCAAATGGTATGTTATTCTGTCTAAACCACTGAATAATATCCGCTTTTCTCCATGAATTAGCTGGTATTCTGTCAACTTTTCTGGAATGATAACTCGCATTGTCCATCACTATCACAGAATTAGGTGGAATGAGATCTAACATTTGTTCAAAATATTCTTCGAACACATCGCCATTCATGTCTTCATGGTAATCGCCAGAATGGTTTGACTCAAACATTAACAAACCGCCCTCAACAAAACCATCAACACTTCCAAGGTGTGTAATAATCAGTCGCTTTTCTTTCCCAGATGGTGGTTTTAGTCCGGTGGACCAGCCTTCTAAGAATGCTTGACGAAAACTTGAAATATTTTTGTCTTGCCAAATCTTCCCAACCGTATATCCTTCATTAAGCCATGTTTCGTCCAGATAATAAATCTTTCTATTCTCACTTCGAAACTGCTTTATCTGTCTTAAGTAATGTCTCCTCCAGCAAATAATTTCATCTTTTTCGATTAGGAGCGATTTTCTGCTTTGTTTTTCCCAGCTGAAATTCATTTGTTTTAAAGATGTCCACAATTTCTTCCTGCTTATCGTTGGAGACATATTTTGGTCTTGCTTCAAGGCCCCTAAAATTTTGTCGATGGTTGGTATTTCCTTATGAAAATAAAAGGAATGTACTGTTCTTCTAATTATAAGTTTGTAGTCTTCATCGATAGGCACCGTCTTTCTTCCTGAAGATGGTATAGGTGGTTTTACAGCTCCACTTTTTCGTTCACACCTTAATTTATATATCGACGTTTTTGAAACACCCGTCATTTGCGAACACATTTCCACCACAGTATCAACGCTATACAGAGGATTTTGATGTTTGAGGGCGTCATATACATTAAGAATAATATTCTTTTCGTTAACAGAAAATGGACATTTGCTCGCTCGTTTCACTGGAGAGAAAACTGAATTGAAACTATGAAATGAAACAAACACACTGTGTCTTCTTCGGAAGAACAAATATAACTGAAAAATTACAATTACTTAAACTTTAGGGTATGCATACAAAAAATCGTCAAATTTGAATGTTTCCAATAGTAATAAAAAAACCTAAATGTGATAAATATAATGCTGGGAAAGTCCGAGTATTAGGACAGGTAAACGTTTAAAATATGTACGTATATGTACGTAATTATGTACGCCTATGTATCAGCCATCAGAAAATGATTTATTACTTCGCATCATTTCGAAATAGAGTATAGGAACTATGTTTATAGATAAAGAAAAAATAAACCAGGTAATTTTATACGTGCTTAACCTCTTTAATAAGCAAATCAATACAGATACATCATGGATCAAACGTTGACACGATAAGCAATAATAATCATAGTTTAAAGCTACAAATAAACTGAAAAAGTAATGCAATAAGTCTAAAAAGCGAAAATTTTACTATAACTAACAATATTACTAGGAAAAACCCAGAGAAATTCTACTCCAAATTCAATTTACTACCTTTTACAGGAAAAGATAAAATCTACCCTGCGAATCTTCCCAACAATATCGTCAAATCTAAATGAAAATATCTAGAATAATGTGTGTGACCGTTTAAAACGACGAAATAATTCCGTTCTCGATAAGTTTGGATTAAACCATTATCAAATTACACGAATTTGACCAATAAGAAACGCAACTATTCACCAAAAAAATCGATATTTAACCTTAAGGTCACCAAAAAAATTTACAATTGTTGAAATCGCAATTACTTAAAAATGCAATACAAAAGCCAAATGTAACTAAGTGAATTGCAAACAATTTTTAATTATATATTTAAAGTATGAAATGATTATTGAAAAATATGCAGAATGAATAAGATTTTAAGATCAAAAATTATTACGACTCACCGTGCCGACGCTTCACACAAGATAGACGAAATTTTTCAAAACTGTATCTTCTACCCATTTAAAATTCAACGGTTTTTTTCATTGGCCAGTTCAAAACACGTGACAACCGTTGTAAGAAGCACGGCGTCAAGCTAAGAAAGCATTCAAGCATTGCTTATCAATATACTAAACATTGACCTGCCTATCAATATACTAAACATTCAAAACCATTGATAAATAGGTAGAATTAATGGAGCGGAATAGACAAATATTTCATAACATATATTTAACATATATTCCGTTACAATGTTTATCAGTCTTTTGTTGAAGTGATGAAAACACAATCAACCGAGTTTCAGGAGAAAGATTCTGGTATGTTATGATGAATGGGTAGAGTTAAACAAATTACTAACCTTAAATCTTTATTTACAGGATGGGCTCTAAGAAAAATTCTTTACTTGGAAGTTAACGTCAATCAGTTCAGACCTATTGGTGGCTCATCCTACATCAACTTACATAAAAGCCAAGCGGACAAACATGCGATCATTAATGTGATAAACCAGGACCAGTGTTGTGTTGATGTTATGATGAATGGGTAGAGTTAAACAAATTACTAAAATTAAATCTTTATTTAAAGGATGGGCTCTAAGAAAAATTCTTTACTTGGAAGTTAACGTGAATCAGTTCAGACCTATTGGTGGCTCATCCTACTTCAACTTACATAAAAGCAAAGCGGACAAACATGCGATTATTAATGTGATAAACCAGGACCAGTGTTGTGTTTTGCGAGGGTTGTCACATCAGCACTGTTTCCTGCAGCTATTGAGCCGTCACAGATCACATCTTACCCACACTACTCGAGAGTTTTGAAAGTAACAGGTATGGATTTTCCAGTAAAGTTGCGCGATATAAAAAAGTTTCAGGAAATGAATAATATATCAGTCAGTGTGTATGGTTTACAATCATTATTCGAATAAAATAAATTAATATATGAAATAGTTGGTCCATTACGATATTCCGGTCAAAAACTGCAACAACATGTCAATTTGTTGCTGATAACTGAAGATAGAAAAATCAAAAGTGATGGTGATGAACGACATATTTGTGATGTTAATTGTTCCAAAAGCCATTATTGTTGCATAAAAAACTTGTCTCGCCTGGTTTCCAATCAGATATCGAATCAACAAAATAGGTTATACTTTTGCGACGGTTGTCTTAATCACTTTGTCACGAGTAGCTTAGGGGGTAGCGCGTTTATTTAAAGAGTAACTTCTCAGAGAAGAGCCTCGTCGCGATTAGTACAATGACGGGGTCTCAATGCTTCCTTTAATTATTTCACCTTAGGTATGCAACTTTTCATACTTTAT
This sequence comes from Pissodes strobi, assembly GCA_016904865.1. Classification (NCBI taxonomy): domain Eukaryota; kingdom Metazoa; phylum Arthropoda; class Insecta; order Coleoptera; family Curculionidae; genus Pissodes; species Pissodes strobi. The sequence goes on from MU195439.1 coordinate 13,751, forward strand.
GTGAACACTTTATTCTATGTATTCATGCTTACGATTACATGACCAGTTGTTTCATTATTTCCTTATCTATCACGAGGCAGTGATAAGTTAATCTATCTATGTCTCTATGATTATCTATCTATGCTTCATATGTGACTAGCTTTATATACAAAATATAGGACATTATATTATTATTTATATAACCATATATGCTCTTTTTTAAACACATTGTATAAACATGTTTTGCTTATACATATCTCCATTATTTCACCTTATGTTTGCTTCTCTCATATTCTTCATGCTTTACATAAACATTTCTTGCTTATGTAACATTTCACCTGGGAACTTTGCCCTTGAGCTTCTCTGGTACCAAAATTTTTTCTAACATCCTTACTGTCAGTATAGCTATTTCAGTCCGTACGCTCCACTCTCCGATGCCTAAATTGTTTGCTTATCATTAAGATAATCTGTCGCTGCAGTCTTATTTAGGTCGGAGAACACTTTATTTTATAATACTTCCTCGTATACACATATATTCCTCAAAACACAGTTTTAATGGCAACTCAGTTTTCCTGCTTTTCTCGAATACGATAATCCTGCAACAGGGCCATTTACTTGTGCTATATTATGAATATCTTCACCTTATTTTCACCTATTTATTTTGCATACATAGTTTACTAATGTTCTGAATAATATTCACTTAACACGACTTATTCTAGCTTCCTTTTTCTTCATAACTCCTTCTATGTACTCTCCTATGTGTATTGCCTATTTATATGCAGTTCCTTAACCTCCTAAGTGTTTTTTTATCTTTATATTTGTCTTATCAACACTTGGGTATATATTATGTTTATTTATGTTTCACTATGTACAACTTTTATTTACATTGAGACTTTGATCCCACCTCCCATTTTTGTTTTTGCTTGTTTCTTTTTTAGTTTCTTATTACTTGCTCATATATAATTTTATTTGCCTTATCCTTGTCATCCTCACTAATTTCTCCTGCTTCTTGCTCCATTTTAATTTAACAATCAGTTGTATTTAATTTATTATCTTTTTCCTTGCAGATACGGACCTGGCTTTGGTCACACCATGCGGTTCTACTCTTGACCTTTCCCAACTAGCGGTGGCGCTTGGATTCAATGGCCTTGCAGCTTTTAGCGTCCGCCGCAAGATGGCGACGTGTATGCAGCAATGGACGTAGCTCGAATTTAAAATTGCATTATATTGTAAATAAAATTTATGTTAGTTTTATTGACCAATAATAAGATTTAATCGCGCGAAATAATACCGGCGCGTGCTTTGAATTTTTTAATTATAACTTAAATGTTTTTTCTCTCTTTCTAACTTTAACACCTCCACCACGTGTCACGACGCTCAAATTAAATCACTTGGCAAACGAGGGTGGCTAATTTTAAAGTTTATTTGGCATAGTGACGTCACTATTTTATTAATAAAGTTTATGTGAGCGGGTTGTCTTTTATTTAGGTATTTGTTCTGATATTTATAAGGTAAGTCTTTTAAGGTTATCACAAATTGCTAAGGCACTTTCACTACTTTTTAAAACTCCCCAAAAACTACCCCTTTACTAGAAGTTCTGATACTTCATGAATTCGACTCTCTCTAAACTTTTAGTAGCCCCCGAATGCCGTATACCTGTGCATACGTTCACCCAGGTTAGTTAAGGACCTGACAACCTTAAACATGTGCATAAGTGTTCTCAGTTATGGGGATTGTGGGATAGAACAACTAGAAGTGGACGTACCTGTGTACTGCCCAGCAACTAAATTGAGCGGTTTGAGAGACCCGAAAGCCTATATATAAGAAAGTAGTAAATACGGAAGAGATAGAATAAACTACAGATTAAGTTGAAACAATTGAGGAAATATATAAAGATAGGTATATAATAAGAGTTTAAAAATAAAGCATACATATACAAGGAAGTAGTGACGCTAATAAATTAAGTATA
>JAEQML010072153.1:0-15696 GCA_016904865.1 Pissodes strobi
GGTAAATTTTAACTCGCAATTTTCCCGCCAAAAGGAACAGGAGCAAAGCTATCTATATCTCCAATCTGTGTTTTAATATCGTTTGAATCACTAAATTGCTGAAATTTAACTAGGCAAAATTGCATATTCTACCAGGAGCGCAGAAACGCGAGGAGGAAACTTTTAACTCGGAATTTTCCCGCCAAAACGAACAGGAGCAAAACTATTTATCTCGCGAATCTGTGTTTTAATATCATTAGTCACTAAAATGCTTAAATTTCACTAAGTAAAATTGCATTTGTCAACTGCCATGTTCATTAAAATAAAATCATACATGGGAAAGTTTGAACTTAACCTTGAAACTCAAATATAAATTGTTATTAGTTAAAGTATAAACTGTTATGATTAACCTTGTTGACAATTCAAAACAATACTCGAATTAGAGGTCAAAGTTTGGTATAACAGGCTGTGCAGCAGCCCATACCGACAAACTTGGATCTCCAGTGCGAACTACCGAAAGGGAAAGCCTCTCTGGTATATCAAAGCTCTCATTTTAAAAAAGACCTATCAGTGCGAACTACCGAAATGGAAAAGCCATTCTAATCAGGCAACCTTAAAAGTGAATCAGTGAAAATTAATAACGCCATAAGGCAAAGTGCTGCTTAAATTAATATTAATGACATATAAAAAGTAAACTACGTAACTTAACACTAAACATTCATCCAGATCAAGTAATCGATCCGCCCTTTAGGCCAGCCCTCTCTCTCGATTCGCCCGTCAGTCTATGTGACACCTGGTGGAGGCAGCCGTTTTGATCCCCGTACTTAGGACATAGGACCAAGGACTCGTCGAGGAGATACGCTTTTTCCAGATCGTACCCCTGATCGAGCTAAAAATAATATTTGTCATCAATACGCGCCTCTCTACATTTTGTATAGCCGTGGTGACCCACAAAATTATTTTCTGTACCAGTTTTCTTTGAGATTTTTTGGAAATCATAACAATTCGCCTTGATGACCATTTGGTGTAAGCACTACTATTATATAGCCATCTTCTTTTAAATAAATCTTACAACTAAGGTCAAGTATAATAAGGAATCTGCACCATTTAGTCATCACATATTATCAATACAGAATAACAAAACATACTTCTAAGGCAGTTTGGACCATAAAAAGAGTAAGAAAATTCAGTACATGCATAGAATGGACCAATGGACCAAGCCATAATTTCAATAAAAAATAGTTATTGTCCCATAAGAATCTATGCATTTTTAGCCTCGCATGGAACACACGCGCCTCTGGCGAGCAGTTTTTTGAAGCTGAATTACCGATGCAAAACTGCGACCGAAATGTATTTCGATCGGTTTCCTACCACGGCCACCTATACATACGACAAGGCTAGGAAGCAGGCGGTTTTAGGCAAGGATGAGTCATCACACGTCGACCGAAATGATGGTCGACTTATTTGTTTACATTAATATTTTTCGCTCGGTTTTTCATTTATTTAATTATTTTATAACGTGTAGATATTAAAATTATATTTCGAAACGGTTTCTTGTGGGAGATTCCAAGTAAGCTACCTGGATGTCCTTCATATTTAAGTAAAGTTGATATGTTCACACTAACCGCAGAAAGATCAGAATGAATGTCGAGAAATGGAACGGGGCTATTGCTGAAAGTTTGGTTTGGATAGAGCAACTACTTACAACGAAATGAAGCGATATCTTTTACTGCGCTACATGAAGCTGATATCAAGATTTAATGAACTTGAGGATGGATTGTGCAAATGTCTGTGTTTCTGCCAGGTCAAAAGACTTAAAGTGTTTGTGGGCAATTTGTTCATGTTCTGACAAGACTGTTATAAAACTACCAGTGCGGGTCGACTATATTAGGTACCTTAGATAAAGTGCCAGAGGCTTAATCCTTTTCATGAAATTGAATAGCTGTCTGGGAGTAGATAGTTTGTCTGGTTCTTTCCATTGCCGGACAGTAGCATGCTCCATTGTTTCTTCGGATTCTTCGCCAAGCACAAGCAACATCCCGTTTCCTCGGAAAGCCCTATCTTGTTCATGTGGCTAACTAAGTAGTTAAGTACTTGTATTTTTACTAAAATGGCTTGCATGAAGATTAGAATTCAACAGTGTCTGTCTAGAACAGCTAGTAAAATTGAGCTGCTTTGAAACCTTTGGTTTGATTTATTGTCGCAATACTTATTGGTTTATACAACTGCTTTGCATTTTATTCACAGTAGGTACTTATGCAACATAGAAAAATCACTGCTTTTTGTATTTATATATGTGATATTTGTTTTACTTAACATGACTTAAGCTAATTAGTCATTTTATTATATCATGTATTCTGTTATTGCTACTTAAAAAGATTGTGCTTGAGTAGGTACTGAATAGGTGAACTAACTAAAAAAACCATACACTATATATATACCTTTTACTTTTTGTAACTCGCTTTACTCTGAGAAATCTACTTGAATACTTATACGTAAAATACTGCCTTTTGCAACTACGTTGATCTTGGGCTACATATTTCATTTAACTGTGATCACATTTGTTATTAACTAACCACATAGTTTATATTAATAATACGACCATATTATCAAAAATGAAAATTATAAGCCAACAAGCATTCATACAAAACAATTATATTATTCAGATATTCCGTTCATCTACCGAAATCATTTGTGTCTGGGGACAGCCGTGCAACTTTGAGCCGTCAACTGTTTTCATGTACTTCGCGATACAACCACTACAACCAGTCGTCTGTATGTGCTCTGGTGGTCTCTTTGGGATATAAAAAATAAAATAAAAATTATATTTAAAGGGTGGCCTAGAGGTCTGCATGGTTGGCCTTCACTTCGACGACTCTGGTTCAAACCTCGTCGGTTTTTTTTATATATTTTTAAGGTTCTATTTCTAATCCGTTTTTTTCTTGATTTTGGGTATGTCTTCGGACAGCACCTGGTTAGTTACCTTTTCTTGAGCCCCCGTAGAGAGCGAACGAGCGGCGGGCCATGCGAAGCGTTTTAAGATCCTTTACAGGCGTAGACGACTTTATCAACTCTACTATTGGTCGATCCATCTCGTATTACACTATGTCTTCGTGATGCAATCAATTTGTCGCAAGAGCTGTCGTAGTGTAGAGGTTTAGATAGTTGGGTTTCGCCTAGACGGCACGGGGTCAAACCCCTTTGCTTTTTTTTATTTTTTTTATAAATTAGGTTTCTAAACAGTTTTTTTCTTGATTTCGGGTATGTCTTGGGTTAGTTTGGGTTAGCACCTGGATAGTTTCCTAGCGAGCGAAGGGCCATGCTGATCGACCAATAGGAGAGGCCGATTTTTACATAGTCGGCTACGCCTGTAAAGGATCTTTAAATGTTCATGGGAACAATAAATTTAGGCAACCCACATTACTCTGCTCAGAGTTGCACGGCTGTCCCTAGATTCTTGTGAATATCCCATCCTTTGATATTCAAAGGAAATATCTAACCCACGATACACCTAAAAATGACAGTTCGTATACTACGTCACGTGTGGAATTTATATGTAAAATACAGGAAAGTCTGCAACACACTTGATGTCACGTTTTTAATTTTTCAAACGGCTGACACCCTGTTCACAAAGAATCTTTTCTTTGTGACCCTGTTTAGGTGTATCGTGATCTAACCGTTTAGCGTATGACGTGCGCGCTGAATCTTGGCTCCGCCCCAACGTGCGCAATATCATATCATTCATATCTTGTTTTCTTTGTATATCATGGTAAGTGTTGCCAGGTCTACTATTTTTATAGTAGATCTACTATTTTTGACCTTTGGCTACTATTCTACTTTTTTAAAGGTAAATTCTACTATTATTTAGAGAAAAACAGAATACTTGATTAAATATCCTAAACCTACAAGAAAAAATTAAACAGAAATCGTAAAATTCTAACATATATTCTTAATTATTTTTGTGCAGTGCGATTACGTTGCTATTTTTGTGCAGTTTTTAAAATTGGCACCACCACCACAAGTTCTGTATATACATAAGGGGCTCACCGGCTCGTCCTTTGAATCGTTTAAACGTCATTGGCATTTTACTTACGACTTGTGAGTCTGCGTGTTTACTCAAAACCGACTGAATAATTTTAAATAGGATCGTTTTTAGTTTTATTTAAAACCTAGACAGTGAATTTGTAGTCTACTATTATTTTTATATCAATCTACTACCAAACACGATACACATATAACGGTATGCTGATTTCTAGACTCGTTTTTGACTCACCCGCGCATCTACGTCATCCGGTAAAATTTGACGCTGTCATAGTTTATTTAATTAAGTGAATTTTTAGATTTGTTTTGTGTTTATATAATGTTATAGGATTATTTAAATTAAAAACTTATAGTATAATTATGTCGAACTGTGCTGTGGCTACTTGTAAGAACCATAATAGGACCATCAAAGGGAGTAATATGAAATATTTTCGTTTTCCTAAACACGAGTTAGCAAATCAGTGGATTCGTGCTTGTCGAAGAGAAGATGGAATTAACATAAAAGATGATGAGTATCTTTACTTATTAAAGCTTTACTCTATTATTTATTATTTTTATTACATATTTCCACGATTTACATGATTTTTTATGACAGTGGCACACACTCTAAAGGGACATCCTATGGCTAGAGATGGATCCTAATTTCACGTACCGTACCGTGATTTTAGCTGCCGCTAATTCGACATTCGAGTGCTGCTGTGCCTTAGTTCCGTTCTTTAAACATTCTTTTTAGATATACCACGATCAAGTCACGGTTCACGGTCCAGCCAGACAGTATGTGGTTAAAAAATATTTGCCAAAATTTAAATAAGTAAAAAAAATAAAGCAACATGTATTATTGAAGTGTGCTTGAAGTGAAACTGCTTAACGCGCGCCGGAAGGAATATTTATACATGCTCACATACGATGGTGCCAGGGTGCTAAAATCGGTTAGGTTCTGTAGCGCTACAAAAACTCATTGATTTGCGCACCTAATCGCGCCATGCCTTCGCGATGCAATCATTCTGTGCCAACAGCTCTCTTGGCCGAGTGATCTAGGTGGTTAGGTCTCGATTCGGCGGCTCTATCGGCGGAGCGGCGCAACCTGAGTTCGAACCCCGTTGCTTTTTAAATTTTTTTTTTAAGGTTTATGAAGATTTTTTTTTTCATTTGGCACATTTCTTTTTGTTAATTGAGTGGTATATTTTAAAAAACTACTTTTTAACCAAATCCGGTGCGATCTGTAGGGGTCGTCATCTCCTTGACAATTTCTTGATTTTGTCTTGATCTTGTCTTGGTTTCAAGACAAGATCATGACAAGAAATGATCAAGACAGGAAATTAGTTCTCAAGTACAAGATTTCTTGGAAAGAAACCAACAAAATCTTGAAATTTCTTGAAAATGTAAAATAAAAAAAAATAATTTGTTTTGCTAGTTTATTAAAAAAAAAACAAAGCACTGAGACATTTTTAATGGAATGATAAAAAAATTATTATGTAAAAAATAACTTTTTTATTTTCAAAAATTTTTGGATATGTTATGGCTTAAGGGATTGGGATCAAAAAGTACTTTGCAAACCGAGTCTACTTCAGTGGAAATGAAAGGGTTCAGAATATTGACTATTAAATAATGAGGTCAATACAAAGAAAATTAAAATTGTACTTTTGGTAAAACTATATCTTGTGGGCTAAATTAAATTGGATCATTTTTTAATGCTTAATGACTTTTTATTTGCATGGGATTTTTTTTTGTTATTTTTGGATATGTTATGGGCTAAGATATTAGAATCAAAAAGAACTTCTCTCAGCTGATCTACTTCAGTGGCGTACAGAATATTTGAATTTACGTATTAAATTAAGAAAAAAAAAATAATTTATTAAGGAATGAATTATAAAACAATACTATCATGACCGCGTGCCCCTCGATTCTACGCATCAAGTATAAACATCACATCAACCAATCTCATCCCGACTTTTTTACTTGGTTAACAAATATTGAAATAATACTTAACTACCCATTTATACATTTAAATTATGTTCTAGAGTAAAACTATGTGTAATATATCAATTATAATTAGTAATATAAATATGGAATGAAAATGCTTTTATTCTTGAGTTAACACACGTACACGTATAATTAGGAACGTACCTATTATCGAAAATGTCCTTTAAAATCCCCCAAAACTGCGAATATTGCATTTCAAAACATATGTTCTATACACGCTTACATAGCAGAATCGGAAGCGTCGTTCCCGGGTGACGTCACACGTTTCTGTGTGGGAGGTTCTGCCTGCGCAAGAGCATACCGTTATATGTGTATCGTGCTACCAAACTATAAAACTGATCTGGCAACATTGATCATGGTATAGTCGAATGTCAACGTCAGCCTTATCTCTGCTTCTGCTGTTTGCTATTCTTTTCCATTGATATAAATGGCCCTTTATCCTTGATCGGGCTCCAAAAACTATTACACATAAAACCATCTAAATGGACGAAATTAGTGTAAAATAAATTAATGTGTATGGTATTGAACAATGATGTTAGTTGGCAAGTATTCCAAACTTAAAGATACATAACAAATGTTAATGGTAGGAAATATACGATGTCGCCCTCTAGTAAGTAAAGGACGCACACGAATTTGAAATCGCTGCAGAATTTGCATTATAAGATCCTTTACACAAATAGTGCACTATATAAAAATCGGCCTCTCCTATTGGTCGATCTGCATGGCCCTCCGCTCGCTACGGGGGCTCAAGAAAAGGAACCTAACCAGGTACTAACCCAAGACATACCCAAAATCAAGAAAAAAATGTTTAGAATCATAATCTTAAAAAAAATCAACCCGGGCCGTCCAGGTGAGACCCAGCTGTCTAAACCTCTACACCACGAGAACTCTTGACAGAAATTGATTGCATCACGAAGAGATAATACATATTGTAATACGAGATGGATCGACCAATAGGAGAGGTCGATTTTTACATAGTGCACTATTTGTGTAAAGGACCTTAAAATGATCTGTGTGCGTTTTAAGATCCTTTACACAAATAGTGCACTAGGTAAAAATCGACCTCTCCTATTGGTTAGTGATGGGCTTATTCGAATGAAAAATAACCTGTTATCCGGTTATTAAAATAACCTGTATTATTCGGTTTTCATTCCACAAGTATTCGAATGAAAAATAACCTGAACCTGATACCTACGAATTCAAATACGAACACGAACTACGAAGAAACAAGCCTCGCTATCGGTAACGTCGATCCGTCGAATGATCAACGAGCAAGGAGCGGTTTTAATTTATTTAGGAGTTATGATATGAAGCAAGTTTCGATGTTTTACCTCGAATAAAAGATGAGGATGTGGAATTATGGAAGCCGAACTTCGGGGGTTGAAAACTAGCGAATATAAAGTTAAGATTACATAATTTACTTTTATTTCGTACCTAACATAAAAAATATCCAATTTTCGGCGCTTGAACGCCTAAAAAGTGCAAGCACAGCAATTTGTTGACATCTTCAAAAAATAAAAATAAAAAGCCGGCGCTTTTGCTCCGGCCAGCGGCCGATATTTTTGTTGCGATTAGCAAGCAGCCTCACATATTTCTTATTTCTTTCATACGCTTATTCGTAATAAATACGGCCTGCTTTCCAATACATAACACTAATTATCAGTTATTGTTTGTTTAGTTTTTAGGTTATATATTGGAATTTAGAATGTAGGAGCAATAGAGCAAAACATAAGTCATAATATAACTATAAGAATAGAATATGTACTAATAATTATTAATATTATTATAGTACTATAAATACATCGCCAAAGAGAAATAATTTTTTGCAAAGTACATTTTTAATAATTATGTTCATTACATGTAACTAATACATCCAAGAATCATATTTTGGAGTATAAGTATTTTTGATTTAAAAACGTAAAATGCTACTTATTTTATTTTGTTCAATAATATTGCGTAATCAAATATTTACTCGTATTCTATTGTTATTTATTAAGCCATACTTAATAAGACAATTACAGCAGTTCCGAGTTACGAATACGATGCCGAATACGCTGAACCTCCTTCCTAACCGGCTGCGATCGCTAACCTGAATTTATTCGAATGATTATTCAAATAATCACTCGGTTATTAATATTATTTGAATACAAAGAATTCTGTTATCAAAATAATTCGGTTATTAATGTTCATAGTTTGGTCGATCCATCTCGTATTACAATATGTATTATGTCTTCGTAATGCAATCAATTTCTGTCAAGAGCTCTCGTGGTGTAGAGGTTTAGATAGCTGGGTCTCACCTGGACGGCCCGGGTCGCTTTTTTTTAAGATTATGTTTCTAAACATTTTTTTCTTGATTTTGGGTATGTTTTAGGTTAGTTTAGTTTTCTTGAGCCCCCGTAGCGAGCGAAGCGAGCGGAGGGCCATGCGGATCGACCAATAGCAGAGTCCGATTTTTATATAGTGCACTATTTGTGTAAAGGATCTTATAACGCTTCACACTATCCAACTATCATCCGCCGAGCCTGAGCAGCAAACAACTTTTGTTCTACAATTCTTGCAAAGCGTTCTAGATTGGTAACTGATATATCTATGTCACTAGCATAAGTGTTAAAAATATCACACATACGATAAATAGGAGATTTTTTATATACGTTATTGATTCTCGGAAAATCTAAATAGAATGTTTTCCTCTGTCTGACACGATGAACTGAAAATGGCAACTGTGATGGAGTCAATGCGATTGTTGAGAAGTTTATACAAAAACATTAAGCAAATTTTAATTCGCCTATTTTCCAGTGTCAATCTATTAAACAAACTTAACAAAGCATACTGGTCATATCCCTGCATAGGATAATAACCGTGCTGTTTCAAGAACATATATTTTAAAAATTTCCTCTGGACCCTCTCTATTGATTTCGACCAGACTTCATAATGGGGCGACCAGATTATACTTCCATATTCCAGTCTGGGTAATACCAGACTGTCAAACAGCCGAACGCAATCATCCACACTGAACCGTTTGTCGGATCTGACGACGAACTCCATCACCCTATGAGCATCATTAATCTTTTCAACAATGGGACCCGTGAATGATAAAGAACCATCGAAAATAACTCCTAGGTCCTTATGACTAGAAGTTAGAAGTCTGTTCTAAAACTGTTCCATTAATGCTATATCTATTAATAATTGGATTCTTATTCAGGGAAAACATCATTGTGGTGCATTTTTTACCGTTTAAAATAAAGCCATTGTCAGCACACCATTCAAATCATGTTGCAAGAAATCACAATCATCCTCTGTCAAGATTTCCAAAAATAACTTAAAGTCGTCAGCAAATGACAAAGTCCGAGCGTGTCTCGCAACCTGCTAACACAGTCCATTAATTGTAATCAGAAACAAAAGAGGTCCCAAGTTAGAACCCTGTGGAACCCCTGATGTACTACCATATACACAGGACTTTGCCCCTTTTATCTCAACATACTGTTGCCTATCAGTAAGGTAGGATCCTATTAAATTAACTAAGTTCTCTGATACATGCATTCTGCTCACTGATTGAATAAAAATACTATGCTTCACCTTATCATAGGCTTTCTCCATATCTGTAAAAATTACGTCAACTTGTCGTTTGTTATTAAATGATTCATGCAAATATTGACAAAAAGTAATTAAATTCGTCATAGTGGATCTCTGTGGAAGAAAGCCGTGTTGATATTGCGAAACATTAAATTTTAGCTCTTCATAAGTCCTATTGAAGAGGACTATTTCGAAAACCTTAGATAACCGCGCTCACAATAGAAATAGGCCGGTAGTTACTGATCTCATGTCTGTTGCCCCCCTTAAATATTGAAACGCCTATAAATTATTCGCCAGGTAGTTGGGTAAGTAGAAGTTTGAAATCTTAGATTAAAGAGAAATGCTAATGGGTGCAGCAGCGAATCACTGCAACCCGGAAAGCCATCCGATCCCATGGACCTGTTTCCCTTCAACTTTTTTATCGCTTTACGAATCTCATGCTCAGTTATAGGTACGTCACAAAAGTGATTGTTACACTCACGCTCACAACAGTCCAGAGCTTCAACCACAGAAAATACAGAGCTAAAATACAGCGCAAACCCATCTGCTATACCTTTAGCACCCGAATAGAATACATTATCATAGCTGACTTCTGATGGAATATCTGTGTTATTTTGCTGTTACTTAATGTATGACCAGAAATACTTTGGATTATATATGCCATATACTGGTTATAGGCAAATTTAATTTTAGCTTTAATTAGGCGCCTCATATGTTTGTACTTGTTTAGCCAGTAATCAGATCGAGTATGTTTATATTTCCTGAAACACTTCTCTTTGTTCCGTAGTTGTACTATAATGTCTATATTGTACCAAACAAGAAACATTCTTCCGACCTGTGTCGATAAAGAAACAAGGGCATCATTGCCATTACATTCCTCAGCTACCTAACCATTCTTTAGATGGCTGGGTCTGGCCTGGACGGCCCGGGTTCAAACCCCGTTGCTTTTTTTTTATTATTTTTTTAAGATTATGTTCCTAAACAGTTTTTTTCTTGATTTTGGGTATGTCTTGGGTTAGTCTGGGTTAGCACCTGGTTAGTTTCCTTTTCTTGAGCCCCCGTAGCGAGCGAAGCGAGCGGAGTGCCATGCGGATCGACCAATAGGAGAGGTCGATTTTTACATGGTGCTCTATTTGTGTAATGGATCTTAAAATTCTACTCTGGTTAAATTCTGTAGCGATTTAAAATTCGTTTGCGTCCTTTACTTACTAGAGGGCGCCATCGTATATTTCCTACCATTAGCTTCACTCCTTCATCTTTGTTAAGGATGCTTGCTTAATCAAATATCAAATTATAATCATTATTCATGTATTTCCTAAAAGTTGGCACCATTAACTGAACATATATTTTCCGTTTATACCATAGAGGGTTTATACTGAAGTACATATTTTTTGGAGCCCGCTAAAGGGCGACTAATTGCAATAGAAACAGAAACCAATACCACTGCACATATAACAACCAGCAATATATTCGACCTGTCAGGCGAAAAATTAAATTTGACCTTGCTAATGTCAGTTGGGTAGGAAAAGTCAGGGCTGGATTTGAAATATATATATATGTATGATTTTCCTTTAACAGGGCCGTAATATAAAATTTCAAATATCAATGGGTTATGAAATATATGTATACCTTGTTGTATGAGCAGGAAATCTAAAGAAATTCTTCTTGGTAGAATATCTCTGGCTTGTACAAGTTCTTATTGCTTAAACACCATGGCTTTTTGCATTACACAATGTCATAAACAACGTTCGTCTCTCACAATGTCAATTATTTGACAAATACACGCCTATGGTTTCGATTTAACTCCAATAGCAATAAAATGAACCAGCCGTAAAAACACGCCGCCGCTGGCGGCAGTTTTGCGGATTTACTTCCAAGGAATATCTTGCGCGCGGACTTGCGCAGATGCGAAAAAAGAAAATGTGATATTGCTGGTTGTTATATGTGCCGTGCCAATACAACCAATAGTAATAGAGCTAGCGAAGTATACAGTGTTGCCGAAGCGGCAACGGACCTACCTCACAGGGTATGAGTGAATGAATGTGGGAGAATCGTTATTAGAAAGATGTAAGATTCAATTGTCACACTCATATTAGTGGTTCATTTCGTTGGTCACACTGCATTTTTTAATTTTCGTTCTTGATTTTGGGCATGCCGTGGGCTAGTTTTGTTTGGTTGCGCCCCCGTAGCGAGAGCGGAGGGCTATGCGTGAAGTGAAATATCAATTTAATGATAACAAAAATTGGGGTAGGTGCCGTATTATAGTGGATATACAGCACCTTGCATGTGTTGTGATTCTAGATTTCGGGGAACGGATGGCTTTGCTACAAGGCAATCCGCCAGCACACCCCTCTTTCGGCGCTTAGTTAGAGGCAGGGCGACCCTCCTGCATAATGTACACGTTGTTCCAGTGTGAGGGGACTATTTGGTAGGAACCTCCAGTAAGACAGGCCTGTACTCCTGGTGATTCTCCGACTTTTGCACAAATATAAGCTAATGCACTGCACGACTGTGTTCTTATGCAAGGTGGCTTCGCGCACTGCAAGTATAACCACTTTCTGCCAGAGGCTCCAAGGTACAAATCCCTGCAGGAAATATCCCCGACTGCCCTCAGCCCACGCTACCGCGCACAGATATAAACCTGGAGCCCTAGTAGGAATCACCCTCCACTACGCGACCTACTCCCTTACACTTTCCAGCATGCACGACTTTCCAGACTCCCGCCGAAGAATTAGAACACGTTGTCTAAGCAAAAAGCTTCCACTACCTGTGCCTAATTCTGTAATCCGTTTCCAACGTGTTCGTCCTTCGACGGCAGGACCGGAAGTGAACTTGCATGTATTTATGCGAATATATTCCATATCTAATCTCAAAATTATACGCATGCCATTACGTTCGAAGTTCCAAAGTTGAACGGTCCGACTAGATGGAAGTCCCTTAAACGACGAGACGCTAGTGGGTATATAACCGATTAGCGTCTCTCCGCTAACATAACACTTTTCGAGAAAAGCAGTAATATGAGAGCTTGGTTCAGGTGGTGAAGCTCGCGTCTCTAGAATGCAAATTTTCTTTTATTGGAATAGTTAGTTTTTTGGTAAACAACGCATGTAGCGCTATAAACTGTGCCGTTCGACAGTAGTCGGGATCAAATTCCCCACAGCGGCGAGACGCAAGTCTAGTTTATAACCGCTGCTCCCTAGAGAACTCGCGTCTATCTACCGCGAATTTTCGACCTTCGGACATGCGCATTTGGCAGCAGCCCGGTGTTGTTCTAATATTTCACTTCACGCGTGTCCCTCCGCTCGCTCCGGTGTAGCAACCAAATAAAACTAACATAAACTAACAACTAACCCATCGCAATGCCCAAATCAAGAAAAATATATGAAATAGCACGTACGCATGCGTGAAGGCTCAAAATTGTGGTAGGTAGACGCGAATGCTAGAGGCGGGTCGTTAGGGTTGCAAGAAAAGCATCGATTCGAAGGGTCAAAAATGTTATTATCCAAGTTATACATTACATATAAATAATGATAAATAGGTCACATCAAATTTAAGTAATACACTATTTAAAATTTCAGTAAATATAGTTAACCTATCTACCACATCTCTGGATGGAACATTCAACTAGACTCCACAAAATTGAGACTGTGTTTGACATATTACCATCCTGTATAAGGCAGCGTATACAATCGTATCAATACAAAAGAAACAAGAAACTAATGTTTGATATACAGGTGTTTTGTAAAGCTAAAATAAAATACAATAATATAATATAATAAAATAAAATAAGGGAGAGGGAAAAGAAGCCACGGAGCACGGAGAGACAACTACCAAGAACAAGCAAGCGAGGGAGCAGGGAGCCAAAATCAAGAGATTTATTTCTTCATTATGGCACAGAACCTTTGATAATTTTCAGAAATAAAGTGTTTAGTTAAAAGTTGCGTCTTCCGTTATTTATAAAATGTATTCTTGTTTTTCGATCCCATTTTAATTTCCAGTGTGAGCAAATTGAAGAATTTAGGGGCAAAAAATAAAAAGTTTCTTTGTCAATGTGATTTATTAAAAAATGCCGTTTGAAACTCTTTGTTTAGTACAGACAGAGACAAGACAGATCTGGTTTGATACAGGTGATCAGTCTGTGTGAATATGTTCTCATTTTTCAAAAAATAGAGAAGACAGCTGTAAATAAATATACATTCCGCGTAAATTTAGCATTTTATTTTCTATGTAAAGTAATTCTGTAGAATATCTGTTGGATTTATAACTTATTATTTTTAACATTTTATTTTGACAGGATTTTAAGATATTTATTGCACTATTAAATGATCCACCAATACTGTAATCTACTAAAATGCATAAGTTTCTAAACAAATATCACCCTGTCGCAAGTTTGAACTTGAACTTGGAGATTGTTATATAAACATTAAAGGCAAACTATAAACAACGCGAGCAATCGACGGGAGCGACTGTCAACCATGATCATCACTGTTTTAGTATAAATACGCTAACGAACCCTAAGTTCTTCAGACTTTAGTCTCACCTCCAGCTCCCAAGGTTAGCCATTTGACGACTGCCTTCTGGGTTCTATCCGCTCCTAAAGTTAGCCATACGACTGCTTTAAGTTCTAGTCCATTCTTTCCAAACCTGGTACCGGTTAGCCATTTGACGACTGCTAGGACCAGGGGTTTCACAACCTCCATAGTAAAGTCCTGACAAGAAGTTTGTCAGAGTGTTGAGAAAGACAAGTGTCTAAATAGTCAGTTAAAAAGTTTAGTGAAATCTTTTAGTGCTCTTAAATAAAATCCAACTCTTAAGAAAAACTATAAATTATAAGACAGTAAACAAAGACCTATAAACAGTACCTCAAATCGAGAAAACATGTGCACCGTAGTAATCGGGTATAATAGAATCTCATTTTTTCTGACCAATAATTATTGTTAAAGTTTTATCGTTAATACATTGTTATTGTTATAAACTAAACGTGCTTATTTTATCATCTCTTCTTACCCCACGTAACTTGGTCCCGGTCTACCTCAGTTACGCCCCGGCACGCTAAACAAGGCGTGTCCTCACGAGTAGAACATCCAGTGGTAGATTAAAGGAAGCATTGAGACCCCGTCATTGTACTAATCGCGACGCGGCTCTTCGCTGAGAAGTTATTCTTTCAGAAACACGCTACCCCCTAAGCTATTCGTGACAATACAGTAGCGCAATACGGATTCAACCAGTGAAAAATAGACAGATCTCAATAGTTTAGGTCCCAGAATATTTCTCAATTTTATTGATAAAACTTGTAGTAGATACATTTTTATGATTTTTTTGGACGTCTCCGCAATGTGCTCCGTCTAACGAAGATGCTGATCTAAAGTTATACTTCCCTAAATATTTAATATGATTCACTTTTCGAATTGAAGAGCACATACCTACACACACCATTAAGTTCGTGACATTGAAGATTATGAATAGTAATATTAGTTGTGTTGGGCTGAACTACAGAGTTTAAGGAAAACGTTATAAAATTAGTTTTAGAAATATATAGGCTCAGCAAACTGGGGCTTAGCCAACACTGCATGACGCGGAGTCCACCCTGTGCCCTGTCATGTGCTTCATCCTAGCTATTGCCATATAATATTATTGCTGCGTCATCCGCATAGGAAATAACACTTCCTTCAATTGGCAAGTTGCCAATTTCATTAATATATAGGAGGATGAGAATGGGCCCCAGCACCGTACCCTTGCGGTACGCCAGTCTCTATTACCCTATCTGAACTCGTTGAGTTATTGACTTTTTGTGTCCGATTATTCAAATAATTTTTAAAAAGATTTAATGTTTGCCCTCTTATGCCAACGTCAGATAATGTGTTCAATCATATATCATGCGAAACAGTGTCGAAGGCCTTTGCCAAGTGCACAAAAACCGCTATACTTTTTTATTTTCATTGAGCCGCTTTATAATTTCATGTGTGAGAGTAAAAGTTGCGTCTTCCGTATTTTTTCCTGTTAAGAAACCAAATTGATACTTGTAGAGAGAACCGTTAATTTTCACTCGGAATTTTCCCGCCAAAAAGAACAGGAGCAAAACTATGTATATCGCCAATCTGTGTTTTAATATCATTTGAA
>JAEQML010072154.1:0-15695 GCA_016904865.1 Pissodes strobi
TGTATTAAAAGTGATAAACAGTATCTATCCTTTTTGTTTTGCGAACTAAATCCTGCATGATATGGCTTCCGTTTTTGCCGGATATCATGGCACAGTTCGTTTTGCTTTTTGTTATATATATTATTTAGGTTTTCGTGATAAATATGAATAATTAAGGTCATGCTCTCTACTTCAACAAATCTAATGAATTAATACAAATAATTACTTGTGACTCTTGTGAGTAAAGTGTTAATATATGCAGTGAGAAAAATCTTCATTTTTCATACAGGATGGTTCGCACTTCAGGCGATACTTAGTGGCTGTTATTTTTAAAACTTCAGAAAAGCAAAGACAAGGAAGCATTTTGTTTAGTTCTGTTTTCGGCAGTAGGTACTTGATAGTTAGCAGACAATAGCTGTTCCTTTTGAAACCCGATACAATGATTAAATTAGTTACTAGTTAGTTACGGATCAGTTGATTCGAAAATACTACGATATATTCCTTACAATAATAAAGATTTCAGTTCAAACAAAAGTCAAATTTCTAATATTTTGAATAACTTTATCAACGTTGGCAAAAATTTATCAAAAAAAATCAAAAATCCATCTAATCGAGTAATCGACCAACACAGCATCAGCGGTCTATTTTTAATTCTGAAACCGATAAAAAAGAAGTAGAAAAGATAATAGATTCTCTCTAAATAAATAAATCACCGGGTTACCATGACATAACGTCAGCAATCCATAAATAACTTAAAAGTGAGATGTCTGCGCAGATTTGTATCCTACAATTAACAATACAGACTCTGATGATTGCCAAAGAATTTAAAATCCTTATTAAGAAGTAAGATTATAAACCACTTTCGCTAATTACGGCCTTTACAAAAGTATTTCAAACAGTACATAAAATAAGATCAAGTAATCAATTATAGACCTTATATATAATCTGTAGCAAGGCACTACGCGAATGATCCTTGAAGTGAGAGGTATATGAGGAGGATTTTTTGTCATACCTCAAACATGTTCTATTCAAATATGAGAGAAAACCTCTAAAATTCAGGTCGGAATACAGAAATCCGAGTACCACTAATTGGCACCTCTTATATGACGATCTGAACAAGAGACTAGGATTGCGGCAGACACGGTGTCAAAATCTGGAGGAGACCGAGGCAGCGGCAAGCTACCTGACCACCACTGTCAAGAGTCCTTTGAAGCAAATTGTCCACTAGAACGGGTAACTCAAATCTTGAGACCCATTATTAAGATTCGGAGGCTAAACAACTAACACTAAATGGATTTCCACTGAAATCTGTGCAAAGCCAATACGTTACTCACAAAGAGACACGTGGAGGGCCTACTGCAGGGATATCCACACGACGCCGACGTTCCCAGCGCGGCGCGGCGGCCAGGTTAAGCAAAGTCCTAACGAGAGATTCGGAAGCGAAGCTGGGTTTGGTAGCTTAAACATCATAATAGGTATGGATGTAGTACGGATATAAAAAGTCAGCCTTTTCTTTTAGTGTGCATATCATATACAGGTTAATAATCATATAACGCAAAATATTGTTTTATAAAATATAACATTTTTATAATTACTTATATCGTTATATTTTTTAATAAAATTCATAAAATCAATCCGTTTTAGTTGTACTCCATGGGATCCAAGAAAGTAATTGTACCATAGAACATATACTTTTGCACCACTTTAGCAATGTCTTCTTTCATTGACACTACTGATTCATCATAAATTTTCACGCTGCCTTTCACCGCATCTTTCTCTGTTTGCAACTTTAAAAATGTTTCTGCATCCGTTGAGTCGTCGCAAATTATATTATTATGGTTATTATCCGTTTTATCCGAGGTTTTATCCTTCGAGTCATTTAGGGTATCGCTTTTCAGAACTTCAGAAGAAATTTTATTTAGTCTTTAATATGACTTTGTTGAAGTTTTCACTGCTGTCCAGCCTTCTGTCGAGCGGTCCTAAGTACATACCGTTTCTTTTGTTTAATACATTTAATTTTATTTTGCGAAAAATCAATTTTTATAAAAAAAACCATGCCTGTTATTTTTATATTATTTTAAATTAGTAGCATCTACATTATTACAGACTTCCTTAACTTCACTATCCAAAATAAAATCATGAAATTAAACCACTTTTTCCAAAATATTTTCAGGTTTTTCTCGGTATCTTGTAATGCCTATCTAAAAGAGAGTAAAATGCTTACTTTAGTTTGTATCCCCCCTCCCCCTCTCTATATGCATGGAATAAGTAAATAACTTACCCATATTATCACCAGAAGATAAAAAATTTAATTGAAAAATAAATAATTACCTGTATGATAATATTTTATTATATTATTATATACCACTATATTCAAATTAAAAAAAAAATTATGTAAAAAATAAATGCTTTTTCTAAATGGCACACCTGTATATTTTTATGCTATTTTAAAGAGTATAAAAACCCTACAACTTTTTGTAAGCATGTCCTATACCTATCTTTGATAGATTTTGAACTATTTTGTTATTTTTAGTTTATTCAATATCTTAGTTGTATTTCTTGATAATAATCGTAGTAGCAATGACAAAAAAAAACAAATGGCTATAAGACAAATTTAATTAAATTAAGCACAAGGATACAAATAACTACAAGAATAATACAAAAAAAATTAAGTACCTATAATAAAAGCCTTTTGTAACTCCTAAAATAAACGAACATATCAATGTTTAAATTTTAATTTAATAGGGAATACAAGAATAGCTAATTATTTCTTCTGGAAATATGTTCAAACAGGCGTCCCTACTGTTGAATGCATATATTTAATATTTTTATAATGTTCTGTCTCCTGTCTCACGTTTCCTAGCAACCCTGGTGGTATGGTTCTACAAACGTCTCTTATATTATTTTGCATATCATCCTTGTAGTTGGTGGTGTGACATATACCCGTTTTTTAATATAACCCTACAAGAAGAAATCTAGTGGGGTAAGGCCCCATCACCTTGGTGGCCACTGAACAAATCCTCCGCGCCCATGGGCAATCCATTTTTGAGGATAATGTTCAACCAAGAATTCGTGTACCTTGCGATAATAGTGCGGAGGCGCACAGTCCTGTTAGTTGTAGTCTCATATTCTGACGATCATCATTATTAAGATCTTGAAGGAGATCGGGCAAAACTTCTCGCAGGAACTGAAGATAATTTAGACCAGTTAAAGGATTATTAAAAAAATAAGACCCAATGATTCTGTTCTGGTGAATGCCACACCAAACATTTGGAGACCAGTGGTTTTGATGCTGCGCTTCACGTATCCAAAATGGATTTTCTGTCGCGTAGTAGTGCATGTCATGTCGATTTATAGTACCAGTACTTCTGAACTTGGCCTCGTCAGAAAACATGATAACTCCTAAAAAATGGTGGATTATTTTCAAGTTGACCACTCATCCATTGGCAAAAATTTACACGTCTTTCCAAGTCTTCATCATGTAATTCTTGACATAATTCGATATGGTAGGGATGATACTTATATTATAATATGTAGTGGTCCGATTGGCAGTTGATTGTGATATTTCACATGCTATTGCTAACTGACGACTACTGACTTGTGGATTTTCTTCAACATGAAGCAAAATCTCAGGCTCTTCTTCTGGTTTGGTGGCATTTCTATTCATAACTTTGCGTTTTGAATGGTCATTACTTCCAGTAGAATCGATTCTCTCCATCAAGTTTTAAATCCGTGCCTACCATATTGAATATATTGACTACCAGGTTAGCGTCGATCAGAATATTTCAATTTATATAATCTTTGGGTAAGAACACATTTTTTGCAGTCTTTCCTAATGAACAGGAGAAATTAATTTTTAAATAAACAGAATATCCTTAATTACACAAGAGTACAAGAGTAACTCTAATAGGTATTATTTATATTGATAGTTAATGTTTGATGTAGATTATTGTTTTCCATGGCTACTATCATTTATAACAAGAAATAGTACTGATATAATGAATAAACTAAAAATATCAAAAGAATTAAAAAACTATCAAAAATAGGTATAGGACATAATTAACAAAAGTCATAGGGTTATACTCTTTAAAATAGCATAAAAATATACAGGGTGCGCTATTTAAGAAAAAAAAAATTTAATTTTTTAAGACTTGACCATATATGATAAACACCCTGTAGCTTCTATCTCAAATATTTTTTAGACAAATCATAAACTTGCTCTTAGTGTTCCTTGCTCCCAAATAAAAAAAAATTCCTAGCAAAATTGAGGGTTGTACTTAATAATAGACACTTGATATGGTGATTTTTTAGTTAAAAGCTTAATTTTTTCAAAAACTGTAAGTTTTTGAAAAAAAAAGTTTTAGAACTACACGTAGAATTAAAAAAATGAATAATATATATGGGTCCTATTAAAAAAAAATACAAATTTCTACTGCCCTACTTTTTGGCACACCCTGTATATTAGTAAATAATTTTAAAATGTGCACACTGTCATAGTAAACACACTTTATTGGCATAATTTACCTATAAAGGGCAAACTTACTTTATTCAATCGTTGACTCATCCTATACCCTAGAAGATCCCACTGATGTACCCCTTGGCAGAAGTGCACAACATACTTACCATAAGTGATCTAATTGACAAAGTATATATTCATGGCATATTTCTGGATCTCTCGGAAGCAGTAAAATACTGTTATTGGAAGCTATGGAGAATATTGAGATACGTGGAACGCTAAATGGGGCTTTCAAATAACTATTTAACAGATACATTTCAAATGGTAAACATACTCGTATGTTAAATGAACAGCAAACAATTTAGTGTTATGTGATACAGGGTATCGTATTAGGACGGATTTTTTTGCAATGCATAAGAGTGATTTGTTAATACCAAATACTGAAACCGGTATTAAAAATTTTTGTTGATCAAACAAAGCTTTTTTGAGTTTTAACTCCAAGGGGAGGACTTAAAACAGGTAACTGAAAGAAACAGAAAGAAAGCCATATAATATTAAAAACATAAATTACTCACGATATTTTAACAATTGGAATATTATTCACCTGCTACAGAATGTCTTCCTTGTATAAAATGTATATAAATAACCATGGATGTGCACTTAAGATGAAGTTTTCATATAAAATATATAAGTAAGCAAATTAAGATCATTGGAATCTAGATTTAAATTATTTTCAACGCTTTTAAAATTTAATATTGATCAATACCCTTAAAGAATCGAGGCTTTCAGTATGATATTCTGAGTGGGATGGTGCATTGTGCATACTCATCGCAGGAATCTAGAAGTTCATAAAATATTATTAAACTAATTTTAGATAGAGTCGTATTCATTAAATCGTCTTTTTAGAGAATCAGAGCTATTTGATAAGACAGTTATACTTCTTATTCATTTGAATAATAATAAGACAACTGTTGTGCAAATTGTCAACAATAAGCACTAGTGCAAAAAATACCAGCCAATCTCGCGAGATATTGACTACCTTTTTACTTGCGATACACTGGAATACTAATTTCTTCAGATGAATAAATTAAGTAAATTCAGGGTCGAAAGTTTATTGAATTTCGACGTATTTATTGATCATTATTCATGTGGGTTGCAAACAGTAGAAACGGAACAATGCACTTATATATTTTAAAATTTCCGCAAGCGCTGCGTATATCCGCCTTCTGGAATTCTAATGTTAATTTTTGTCTTTTTACGGTAACAAACATAAGGTAAAGAGACTTGGATGAAAAGGAATCCACGAGCTGACATATTTTAAAATGCTCCGCAGATAATAATCGTTCTGGGAGATTTCAATGTCCACAACACTAACTGGCTCAAACATCACAAGAAGACCGACATCGAAGGTAGAGAAGCTGAAGCATTTGCCATCAGCTGCGGACTTACTCAACTTGTAGGCGAACCCACTCGGATCTCAGAGAGAGGCGAATATGCCGTTCTCATGGATCTTTTTCTACCTACAAATCCTGAACAGTACACAATTACAGTTGGCCCGTCATTAGGTACCTCCAACTGCCGCTCCTGCAGAAAGATCCGCCATTGGCTCGTAAAAACTGGCAATAAAACTTTACAAACTGGGAGGATCTAAGAGTTCTACCTAGATTTTCCTACGACCCATCAGCTACTGGCAAAAGGAAAGTCCGATGCGAGAGAGCTGCAGGTAAGAAACAGCAAGCATACAAGTACTGACAGCAAAATCAGACCGCTAAAATTCGCAATTATTTGGCCGAAGCGAGAAACGAATGCAAGAAGAAAATGAGACGCTATCAAAAATGAACCAATAAATATTCAAATAATTTTCTATGGGATCAAATGGCTATTTTAAAGTTTTTTAAAATGCGGGGAAGGCCACAAATAATAACTAACCCAAACAACCACTTTGATCCCAGTCTTGTTGACAATTTAATCGCTAAAACAAATCTCAAAAAACAGAAA
Source organism: Pissodes strobi (assembly GCA_016904865.1). NCBI lineage: Eukaryota > Metazoa > Arthropoda > Insecta > Coleoptera > Curculionidae > Pissodes > Pissodes strobi. The sequence goes on from JAEQML010072154.1 coordinate 6,434, forward strand.
GGAACTTTCTCATAGCTTGTTAGATAATTCATCGAAAAAATACTTCTCCATTACTCTTTTTAACACAGAAACGAATGACGAAACGTCCAAAACCATTCGCCATCATGTCAGTAATTATTTTAAATAATTTAATTAATGCAGTGATATGTCAAAATAACATCATTACTGACGATTTTTATATTCTTTGAAACAACGGCTTCTGAATCTAAGAAAACTTTGTTTGAATTACATATCCAAGCACAATGAGTTTATTTCCCGGCGTTAATCATAATGTCCTTAAAGTTCAGCAATTTATGTTTCATTCTTAATAAAAAATTACATCTACTTAAAACTATTAGCCATTACTATTTTCTTAACAGTTAAGTAATAATAATTATGCTGGTAGTGTGTATTAAAAATAATAAGATATGAAACGTTATATCAACGTCGTCTTTAATTATTATTAATTTATTACCAGGCAACTTATTTTTAAGTCAAACCTCTTACTACTTGCACATCAACTTATCAAAAAGAGCATGATGATATACTTAAACTATATTGACAGCGGAATCGCGCATATTTATTTGAACTAGATATTGCATTTGAAATTTTATGGTACAAATTCAGATGTACCTATATTCTGTATTAACTTGGGTAATTTTTCAGTTTAACAACCATTCAATTACAGACTTAAAACAAATATTGACTGATTCTAAGCAACGTCCAGAATACAATCTATACCATTATATGCTGCGCAAAGCATGAAAAACGTATGTAATTAAATAATTTTCTTTCCACATTTTTTGGTGCACTACAATCGCCATTACTCTTGCCGAACCACTTCAAAAAAAGCACTAGAAATATAGTCCATGCACGTCTGAAAATATTAATTAGAAGAACAAGAGGCCTACGTTTTACTTCGGTTCTAACTCAAAGCGACTGATAGCCCCATTAAATAAAATTAAGTTTTAGTTGTAAATAAGTAAATATATATTTTTTTCCTTCTGTTATGGCCTCTACCATGGGTATTTAGCCAATAAGTCAATATATCCTCCTTCTTGTCACTGTCAGTAGCCAAAACTTCAATGTTTAATTTGTCACAAGCTCACTGTTGTCAGATTTCATTTTAAAAATCTCGCTGTAAATTTGTTACCAAAATTCATTATCGAATCATTATTCAGGTGAATGATGCAAATACAGACAATGAAACGTACCATTCGCTTTTATGTATTGTATTAACCCAAACCAAAGAATATTATATATAGTAGAATTTTCTTTGCCCAAACTAAGGTCACAGTTGGATAGAAATAGAAATTCCCGATATTTTACGTTTCTAGCTTTTCTAATGCATTAAAGAAGTAAATTTGAGAAAAAAAACAGCGAAAACAAGATTTTATGCATTTTTTTTTAACAATTTTGGCAAAATTATAATGTGGCTCTATATCCAGTGCGTAGTGCCTTAAACGAGACGAAACTAACCCAAACTAACCAAAGCCAACCTAAACTAACCAAAACTAACCGGAATTGTTTCGCCTAGGCTTGCGCTTTGCGCAAGCCTTTCTTCACAAAAAGTGCGTAGTGGCTTAAATCGGGAAACTAACCGAAAGTAACTAAAGTTAGCCCAATCTAACCCAAGCTAACCGAAATGATTTCGCCTAGGCTTGCGTGGAAGAAGGCTTAATGAAAATGATATGGTTGAGGAATGCACGAAAAGAGCGCGTAGTTGCTAAAACGAGGCGAAACTAACTAATGTTGTAAGGAATCTCAGGGTAGTTTGGAGTAGGTATTAGGTAGCTCGGAGTAGCTTGAACTAGGTCGTAGGTAGCGCGGAGTAGCTTGGAGTAGGTCGTATGTTGCGCGGAGCGGCGCGGAGTCAGTCGTAACTAGCTCAGAGTAGTTTGGAGTAGGTTCTACGTAGCTCGGACTAGCTTGAACTAGGTTGTAGGTAGGGCGGACTAGCTTGGAGTAGGTCGTAGGTAGCGCGGAGTGGCTCGGAGTAGGTCTTAAGTTGCGCGAAGTAGTTTGGAACAGGTCGTAAGTAGGTCAAAGTAGCTTGGACTAGGTCGTAGGTAGCTCGGACTAGGTAGTAGCATTGTTTATATTTAATGGTCGTAGGTAGCTCGTATTGTAGTTCATAGTAGATCGTAAAAACATGTTTCCATGAAACTGGAAACATAAAAATTATACATTTTCGCAGAAAAGATTTCTTCAATTTCTATTTAGAAAAGCTTCTTTTTGTCAATAGTTTCTAAAATAATGAAAATGACTTATTTCCGCATGAAATTTTTTGAGGTATTATGTTTAGAAAAATATTTAGAATGTAAAACAGAAACGTGTTTTTATGTAACTGATTTCAGTTATTCTAGAGTTGAAAAAATTAAAATGATGCATTTCCGCAGATTTTTTTTATGATTTTGTATTTTGGGTAGGTTGTTCTATACTAAATAAACAAATATTCCTTACATAACTGATTTCAGCCAAGCGAAAGTTGATCCAAGCAAATTAACCAAAATTATAAAAATATGCAGAAAATCTTGTTTCCACGGATCTATTTCCTCTCAAATTTACTTTTTTAATGCATAGAAATATAAAAAATCGCGAATTTCTATGATATCCAATAATTATCTAAATTTACAACAATTAACCAAAGAAGTGTTTTATTTTTACATTAATTTGGGTTAGCTTCGGTTAGTTTACGTTAGCCCTTTTTGGTTGCGCATACGTGAATTTGGGTTAGCTTTTGTTTACCTCGTAAGAAAAGGTGCAACCTTTGGCAACATTGCAACAATCCTCCTGCGTCAGATGCCAAAAATGTCGTAATTTGTACATTTCAGGTCCTCAAAAGTACAACTTTGGGGCCTTTTTGTGGGAAAACCAAACAATTGCGCAACATTTTAATGGTCAAAAACGTCTTTTGAAAGTGTCTAAAGAAAGAAGCAAAAAGTGCTTTTACAAAATTCCAATGGTTGCTAAACTGAAAAATTACCGAAATCCAGGCATTTGACCTTGGGGAATCCCGACAAATTAAAAAAAGACAGTTCAATAGTGCACTCTCCAATTATTTTCAATAAATGTAAATTTAAACATTATACTTTAAGTGTATTTTTTGCCATTTCACCCTCCACATTCTTAAATAAACAGCAAATTATTGAAATTTTCAATAGCGGACTTTTTTGGTCCCAAGGTATAAATTGCACAAAATGCTGATTAAGTGAACTTAACGAAGCTAAATACCTGAAAATATCTCACGGTTCGAGGAACAAGGTTACCCCGTTATCAGAAGCGAGAAATCTAAAAATGTGAAAAATTAGAAATACAATTAAAACGTACAGAGCAGCAAAACAATTAAATTTTCAATTTGACTTTGACAAGATGACAAAAATAATTTAACGTAATTTTATTAGGTATTGGTTTGTTAGGTTGCTGTCATATTGAGGGGTTATTAGGTTAATTGTAGTATTTTTAGGAGGTGCAGTATACCGGGTGATTCTCAAAAGTGGCTCACCCCTATAACTTTTTTGGTTGTAAAGATAAAGCATCAAAAATTGGGGATCGTATATACGACAGGAATCTGCATTTATCGGAGTAATCACCTGATTCCGTCAATTTCCGGTGTGACCGGAAGTGACCCCTACTTTTGATTTTTAAATTACAAGCCCTATTCTTTTCTTGCTATTTCGATTTATACTGACATTCTGAGTACAATGACACCTCATATGTCAAATTTTGACACATAGGCTTCAATTTCAATTTTTTTTAATTTTATTTTTCAATCTAGAGTGCTTTGATTAGATTAGAACTTAGTTTTTGGTTAAATACAAATAGGACGTTGTATAATATTGTCTATTATTTTCGTTTTATTGGGTTTCAAATTTGCAAAATTTTTAGTTTTTTTTTTAAGTGGAATGATACATACCACACATTATTTTTATTTTCATCAATTTTCGCAAAAATGCACGAATATTAAGAAATATACTTTGCAATTATGCAAATAAGAAAGCCTAGGTTACATCTAATTGGCTACTATTTATTTATTTATAGCATCAATGTGATATCAAGTTGATTGTTTAAACTAATAAATAAAAACCAAATTATGGTTCTAAATGTTCTAAGTGTCCACCCTGTTGATCATAACAGTGCTGAACTTTTTCAGTGGTCGCCCTAATAACGTTTCCTAGTTGATGCGGTGTTATGCTTTGGATCGCTTCTCGCACCTTATTTTCCAGTTCTTGCAGGGTTAATGACTGAGTATTGTATACTTTATTTTTAAGCGTTCCCCATACAAAGAAATCTAATGGAGTTAGATCGAGTGTAGATTAGAACGGTATAAAGCAGAAGAATATTAAAAAATGTACCTTGGTGGCCATTGAACAGGCCCATTAGTTCCAATCCAATTATTTCCAAAGGTGGTCTGCAAAAAATCCCTAACTGGCCGACCATTATGAGGGGGTGCCCTATCTTGTTGAAAGTACAGCTATATACGGTGATTTAATGGCATATCATTAAGAAATTCATTCATTTTGTAAAAAGTTGAAATATCTTTCTCCGGTAAGATGACCTTCAAGAATTATTGGACCCACAATTCTATTCCCCCCATTCCTAACCAACAATTAAATCAAAATCTCTCTTGAAAATCTCCTTCCGTTTTATTACGTTTTCATAGAAACAGCAATTTTGCAGATTACGTTAACTTTTTCTAAATTTTTGTAATATCACTCTTATGAGTAAGTATTCGTGAATGTATAAATATATATGTCAAGTCAATTGATATATTAGTTAGTCGTACTGTAACCTGTATGAAAGGAATAATTTCTAAAATATTCTTCTTTATATTCCCGTTAGTAACTTACAGTTAAGACCATACGACAGAAGTGAAAACTTCAATAAAGTGATATTAAAAGCTAAATACAACCAAAAAAAAAAAGGTTTCCTGAAGGCGCCGGGCATCGATCCCAGTACCGCTCACATCTCGCAGCGAGCGCTCTACCAACTGAGCCACGTGCCTCAAAAGCCAAGCGTCTACAGTCACCCGGATATTTTGGCTTTCACAATCCTGCCTTCGCGGTGTGGACTTCTCTTTGGCTTATTCCATTTCTTTACGGTCCAGTAAATTGCTTTCAACTAGTTTGGTAGTTTATGGTATGTATTTGTGATACAGGCGGCCGTGGTTCGATTCCCGCCGGCAGCACGGCGGTTTTTTTTTAATCTTCTTTTAGGATATGTACTTTTTTTTAAATTTGGGTTAGTTTTGTTTGGTTATGCCCCGGAGCGAGCGAAAGGCCACGCTCGCCCTCCCTGCATCATCATCATCATCATCATGCAAAAGCCCGAAAGCCAAAGTAAAATTGGTACCTCTAGACAAGTATCTGATCAATTGCCATGCATGTTTTCTTTAATTTACGCAGAAAATAAAAAATGATGCATATAACATAAAATAGCACCAAACGTTTTAATTCTAGTTTTCAAATCTCCCCCCTTCCAAAACATGCGGGATTTTGAAAGCCAAAATATCCCCGTGGCTGTAGACGCTTGTTGGTAAATATACAACAGATACCAGCATGTAATAGTTGATTATTATGTTTAAAATTTGGGTAATTGAAATTAAATTTTTAATGCCTTATATATCATGTTACTGAATATTTCTCTCCCTCGCCTGGCTGAAGGCAAGTCAATCCGACTTTACCCAAATGAGCGTTAAATACCCGAGCGTATACAGCATGAGCATTAAGGTCTGACGGCTCAGTCTTATTCACTATTTAGGAAAAAATTTGCGGAACGTGCCCAAAGAAGTTTTCACATCAGAAATAAAAAAAAAACAGAAACAGTGATACCACATAATATCAAAATATTTCATTTTCATGGAGTACTGCAAATACACAAACTAAATATACCGTTACATCTAATAATAGGTGTATAAATTAACCATCACACTTCACACCACAGTGTCAAATATTTATTCAACATTGTTAATAGGTACAAATAACACAATCTCTTATATAAGAAGTTCACATCCCTTTTTATAAAAACTGTCCCAAATTAATTTCAATTCTAACAAAACCCTGATAAGTTTCAATGGTGTTAGTCTTTTTACAAACGTAAATGTTGATAAAATAATAATACCGCGTCACAAGGAATCTGCGACAATGTTTAAGTTGGTATTACCTCTAGGCTAAGGCGGTGGGTGTGTTCTTAGGCATTAAAGGAGTATTCGATAATGTATTACCAAACTCCTTATACACACCGACATCGACACCATTAGGTGAAAGAGGTACTGATCCACAGATAAGGAAACGGATCAGGAGTATGTTATATTGCAGGATCGCCTCAAAAACCCTACAGGGAGAGGGCTATCACCGAGTCTGCTGGCGGTCCTTTCGCTGTGGGGTGCGTGGAGCTGCAGGCATACGCGGATAATCTAGTAATACATATAAGAAGCAACTCGCAAAAAACTATCTCAGAAGATCTTCAAGAGGTGCTAACCGTGGTCTATGTGAAAGGGAACAACTATCTGTGAACTCACACAAAACGGTTATAGTACCTTCCACAAGAAAGAAAGTCTGAAAAACCTAAGACCACCGTCACTCAAAGGAGAAACTATCCCATTTGCCAATACAGTGAAGTATCTTGGAATATCTAGATAAAACACTTAACTGGAATGCGGATCTGGATAAAATTGCAGCAAAAGCGAAACTGTCACAGGGACCTGAAGACGCATTTGTGGCAGAACATGGGGCATTCATCCCAAACAAATGCACTGGCTATATATAGCGGTTATAAGACCAATGAGCAGTAGCTTGGTACACTAAGCGCTTACAGAGCTCCGTGGGGATCAAATTATCAACCTTATAAAGACAAGTGTGACTGGCAATTAGTGCCGCCTTTGTCACTACACCCACGACAGCGCTTGAGTGTCTTCTAAATTTGGCACCTCTCCAAATATTACTGGAGAGGGAGGCCAGATAGGCTACGTAAAGATTGACACAGGCGGTGGTCAATAATCCGCAGGCAATCATCATGGTGTCCAACAGGCTGAAAAACGTCAATGAGTGGGATAGTGTGTTGGGTTACCATGAGATGTTATGCCTGCCAAAACTGACTATTACCATGCCTATAATGTCCTCGAGAGGAACGAATGGGCAAAAAACTCGGAACATCTGAGAACAACAAAGAATGGCTGTCTTCAAGACCAATGATATGGTACAGGAGCTGCTGCATAGAATAAAAATGGTAAAGCTAGGCAATCATGCAACCATTCTTCAGGCTGAAGATCAAGCCATTGATATGACTGCACAGTAGCTCATAAGAGACTAATTATTATGGCATCAAAGTCCGAGAATTATATACGATATTTTAACTTGACGAGTGTAGTGAACAGCCTTTCCATGTATTTGAATATCGTGTAGATGAACGGGCTCTGTTTACTGGTGGACCCCAGATACATGTATCCTCTATCTGTAATAGTGGATTAGATACTTGCACCCTGTGCATATTTTAAAGATGGTTAGACACTAAGTGTTCAACGATGCTGGCTGTTAAATTAACTGACGTTGTCCTACTTTCAGCTACAAAGTATTCTCAGGTCGTCGTATTAATGATAAAAACATACGCATAATTGAAGATTTATCTATAGAAACTTACTTAAGAAAAAATGACTGCAAAAATGATGCAACAGCACGGGAAATAAGTTTCGAAAAGAATGCGATAAAAAAACTTGATTTCACTCAGCCCCTATCAAAACAATTAAAAATAAAACTACTGCTATTGACGGCCTTCGCCGCCACCTGTTTTTGTAGGGTTTTTCCCCTCTGCCGCTCAGCCATCGAACTACATCAGCGGCAAGTCCGACTGTAAGTAGTCAAGATCTTATCTGGACATCAGATGCGAACTTTATCAACGCTGTACTGACCAATGCATACTTTGGTAAATAACAGGTGTATTATTAATCCGAATTATGTTGCATTTAATAATAAATTAGCAAATATCTCGAAAACAGTCAACTTTAGCGATTTTTAACAAATATATCTTTTTTATCTAGAAAATACAATAACATCATATTTTGTAGCCAAAAGAGTCATGCAACTGCCCAGAATAACTGGGCATATAGTACTGCAGGCAGCGCCTTCTACCACCAACAACAAAATAGATTAAGATTATTTTTCTCCTCCTAGAAAATCTTCACGTCCCCATTTTCATGACTATATGATAAACAGTTAGGAAGATATTAATTAAAATCCAAGATAAAATTTTAACCCTGTATCTTTGATGTATCATTATTTTTGCACCACCACCTTGTGCTTATGACGTTGTGGTCTTATTGTACTGGTACTTTTAATATTAAGTAAGATATTGCACCAAACGAATTATTTCTTAATTCCGACCAACCTTCTCGTTTAAAATTTTGAGTTAAGAGGAGACGTAAAAAGTGAAAAAAATAAAATGGATTGTAAAATATAGCTAAAATTATTGTACAAGCCTTATGCAAGATCACTCTGTCTCAACAAACACTCTGGCAACTTCGATGAGAAAAACACAACGTGATCTCACTTGTAATTTTAGAGTAAAAGTATTACCAAAAGTATCTTAAAGGAAAAAGGTTAAAAATCTTAATGAATATTTTCTTTTAAAGTCGATATTATCCATTTCTTGATAATCTAACCGATAACATAATAATTACCACGGATGCCATTGTTGGGACAATAATTTGTTTCTACGACAGTTATCTTCTTGGCAAAGCTGGGAAGATATTAATAATATGGGCGTCAAGAATTTATGTATTTATTTATCTCGTTTAAAATGTTATTCTGACATTAAAAAAAATAATAACTAAAAGTCTCGATAAAAGTGGTATAGCAAAAAATAATTTAATATTCGTGGACGTAAATTCTTATATCCGAAAAATGTGTACATCCGAAATATTTTGCTAGGGGATATTTCAAATTGGCAAATAATGAGATGTAGTTTACATCGTTATTTAGTTTATATGTTGTGTGTTATGTTATGTTAAACAAATTAACATTAAATTTTCTTATCTAAATATTTATTTCATCATATTCTATTATTTTGTATTAATCCCAGACCATGTTGTGGTGAGATTGACTTAAATAATTAACACCTTCGATTGTTAATATTTGCGCAATTAATGTGAGTAATTTGACATATTTATCTTGCCTAAATAGGTATTGGATAATATTTTAACAACATGTACGATAAAATAATCGTAAATCAAAAATGCATCAATAACTTTATTTGCATAAGTTAAATCGGGGGCTTGGAAACAATTATA
>JAEQML010072155.1:0-15695 GCA_016904865.1 Pissodes strobi
AGTCCGGTGTCAAACTGAAAGACAAATGGTTCTTTGTGAGGTTCGCAACAATTTTTATATTCTAGCATGAATTGTATTGTTATATTTAATTTTCGAATCTTGAAAAATGCATAATAATAATGCTCCGAGAATCATTGCACCAGTAATAGTATTATAGCTTCCTGATCTGAATAAAATGCAAATGATTTATAAATAAGGGCATTTAGATGCGCAAATGGAATTTTAGTACGTCGAGATGTTTATAATATACCAGTCAGGTACCGCATTAACAAATGTTGAGCTGAATAGTGAGTACTTGTTTGTGGTCAGTATTTTCAGTATTTATTGCGGCCTGGCAATAAATATATCAAAAGAACGACAAGGTATTTGGAGACCCGTTACACACTAAAATTGACGTTGTTGACGCTATAAACACGGTATCAGTTGATAAACCAGTACAATTTCAAAAAATTAATGGTGCCTTTGAACAAATAATGATATTCAATTCGGCATCATTGCTGTCAGAATATTAACTAGTTCAACAGCATCGAAGGCCTTTTGGAAATCTATATAAAACTGTTGGACATGTCATTGGAATGGCGAAGATGGCAAAATATGGAACGCCAATAGGCAGAACTGAACGGCAACGCCGCAAGAAGGCCGATCGATGACAAACAAAGCTCATGAACCAATTTCTATTACGGAATAGTACCAATGACAAAACGGTAATTTTAACATTTTGTGGCCATATACTACTTTAAGAGCGACCGACGACGTAAACAAAACGGTAGACTGTGTTACAAAATCAATAAATAAGAACAAAACCCATATCGATGCCCTGAATGTAAATAGTCGTTAATTGATTACATTTATCTCTTTAATTACCCCGATAGCTGACACTGATGTGTCATTTGCACTTAGACTGTGCTGATTTATCGCGGATATTTGCCTATAGCGCCGTTATTTTCTATAGTTTAAGGAGTATTTCTCTGTTTGTCGTGTCGTGATACTACTCTGCCGTCCGATAAGTTAGGATTGCAGAGAATTTACTTTAGAGTGTTCAGAGCTCGATTAGATGCCTATATGTCATATTGAACATAATTAGGCACAATTGTGTCCGAAATAGTTATGTCAATAATCAGAGAACCCAAATAAGGATAGGTTTTAGATGCTACGAAACCTAATGTTTAGAAGCAAAACTTCAACTTTTGTTATGTTTTTTTTTGCATTGTTATTGTATGTGTGGTAATATTATTGTCTTTAGCAGCAACATTTTATCAACAGGCTCTTTTCGATGCCAGATCCAAAGATGTAGTAAATTGACACAGTTAGAGTGATATTATCCATAAAAGTGTCGAGGGCTTAGGCCTACTAGCAATGACAGGCCACAAACTAGTAAAATAACGAATCAATTTTAAAAACAGGTTTTGATGAGGGCAAATGGTAAAAATATGGACTAAATACGTCAAACGCCTTCCAGGTAATTTTCTTAAATCCCAAGTGGTACCAAAGTCTCTCGTCCAAGTATTTTAAAACACCTTTTATAAGAAAAGGCTTTTTTCGACTGATTTCCCAAGATTAATACAAGTATGGACACTGACAACAGAAACTTTAAGAGTTCTACATATTAACGTCAGATCTCTTCGAAATAAAGCAAATGAAATAGAATCATTCATAGTGGATAAATTCATAGATGTGCTATGCATAACAGAGCACTGGTTAAGCGAGGATGAAGTCAGCCTTGTTTACTTCCAAAGATTCAAAATGGTAGACTATTTACAGTTTAACTCAACACTACCCGAAACCCACAAATTGTGTGATGTTGTGGAGAGCTTTGGACTAAAACAGACTGTATTTTAACCAACCAGACAACAGTACTGCCTGGATAATGTTTTCGTGAGTCATGATATTGGGGTATGTTCTGTTGTCGCTCTCGATATGAATGTTTCTGATCATATGTGTCAGATTGTGGAGTGTAAGTTTGAGAGAGTGCATGATGATTCCACAAAATCCTGCAAGATGTGCAGACCAATAACACAACGAGGACTGCATGAATTTCATAATATCCTGTATGATACATCATGGGACTCTGTTCATCAGTGTGATGACGTTAACGATTCTTTTGCAGAGTTTTTGGGTATTTTGGGGAGGGCATATGTTCAGGCTTTCCCCGAGAAATTGTATAATGTGAGGTCAGACCAGTTTAATAACATAGGATGGTTCGACGAGGAGCTAAAAACTATGAGGGACCATATACACTCTCTAAGTGAGTTGCAGCAGCATTACAACTTTGAGGGCATAAAGGAAGTTATCATTGAGCACAAAAAAGCTTACAGAAATGCAATAAAGCAGGCTAAAGTAAGGTTTAATGACAATATGATTCATTCATCCTCGAATCCTGCAAAAACCATGTGGCGGACAATCAACAGGCAAATGGGCAATAAAAGTGCCCATGATGAGCCTACTACCATAACACCAGATGATTTTAATAAATTATTTTCTGAAATAGCGCAAGACTGTGAAGGATATGCCACCCAGTGATGAAGACCCATTGGAGTTTATTCAGTCTGTTGAGGCTGCCACTATTCCCTTTTCATTTGAGGAGGTGTCCTTCGATGAGGTTAGGGATATAATTGATTCACTAAAGAACAAGGGTAGCTGTGATATATATATGGTTTTAACGTAAAATTAATAAAAACTGCAAAGAACTGCATTTTACTTCCTCTTACCAAGCTTATAAACCACTGCATAAGTACTGGTGTTTTTCCCAATTGTCTCAAGGAGGCCATTGTTAGGCCTATTTTTAAAAAAAGAGACTCTACTGTTCCCAGCAACTACAGACCAATATCCTTGCTACCAATACTATCCAAGGTAATTGAGAAGTGTATGGCTATGCAAATAATCAAGCACTTTGAGAAAAATAATCTGTTCACAGATTGTCAGTGGGGGTTCAGACATGGCAGGAACACATCTCTTGCAATTCTGAATTTGGTCTCGGGCATATTGAATGCATTCCACAATTCTCAGTATCACTCAGTTCTCTTTTGTGATCTTAGCAAGGCTTTTGACTGCGTTGACCATGATATCCTGCTTAAAAAGCTTTGTCATTACAAATTTTCAGGTAATAGTATTAAACTGCTTTAATCAAACCTTGAGTCCAGGTACCAGGTAGTGAGGGTTGCAGGGGAGGAATCAGCAAGGAGCAAAATCGAGATTGGAGTACCTCAGGGATCAATTCTAGGGCCCATACTTTTTCTGATATTCATCAACGATTTGCCTTATAACATCCAAGGTGAAAAATATACACTCTTTGCTGATGATACCACTGTGTCCTTTGCTGCTGATTCTCTGGACGGTTCTTTGGCGGGATCCATGGCGGCACAGTTGAGAGCTGAAAGCTGGTTTGGTCCAACATACTTCTGTTGAATAAGGAAAAGACAGGTCGAGTCGTCTTCTTGATGCGAGAGATGGCAGTTCCCAACCAGGAAGATGTGAGCTTTTTGGGGGTTTTGTTGGACCCAAGATTGCAATGGGGAAAGCACATTAGTGCATTGAAGGGAAGGCTTACCAAGTCGCTTTATCTCTTTCGTACCATTTCACGCAGTGTGTCTACTGGTGTGCTGAGGAGTGCTTTTTTGCCATCTTTCAGTCCCGGATTACATATGCAATACTTGCGTGGGGGCATTCGGCGGACGCCCACAGAGTTTTTGGTTTGCAGAGGAGGGCTGTAAGAGTGGTGAGCGGACTGGGATATAAGGATGACTGTCGGAATGTCTTTGTTCAGATGGGTTTTTTGACTGTGCCATCTTTGTACATGTTGGAGTGTCTTGTCTATGTTAAGAGCAACGTCGATCAGTATCAGACTCATGAGGACATACACGAACACAACACAAGGAATAGGCAAGACCTGGTCCCTGCATACTGGCGTCTAAGGAGGTGTCAGGATGGTACGGGATATTGGGCAATAAAACTTTACAATACCTTGCCACAAGTAGTAAAGAATCTTCCCAATCAAATCTTTAAAAGGAAAATTAAGACCTTTCTTGCTAAAAACACGTTTTATACATTCACTGAATATTTTAATTTAAATTTTAATGTGTTGTGATTTATTAAGTCTCGTCGACAGTTTTTAATTATAGGTATTTATATTTAAGTTGAAATTAGTTTTTAGGATGTTCATAAAATTTTACTTACCTTCAATTAGTTTTAGTTTAATGTTACTGTAATTTGTGACTATTTTAGAACACTTTTTTTTGTGTAGATGTATTGACGTATGTAAAACACTTGTGACTGGCATGAATAAACTATTTGTATTTTGTATTTGTCCTCTTTGTGTTGCGTTGACGAAACTTGGTACAATTATTTAGCGATAACGTAGAAAACTTTCGGTGGTACCAAAGTTTAACGTACCACCCTCCAAATATTTTTTAAAACACCTTTTATAAAGGGAGAGCTTATTTTTACTGTTCTGCCAAGTTTAGGAGAAGTGTGAACTCTGTCCTCTTTGAGTTGCGTTAACAAAACTTGGTACAGTTATTTAACGATAATATAGAAAGCTTTTGGTCGTACTGAAGTACAATAATATACCATCCTTTCAAATGTTTAAAAAAAAACTCCTTTTTTAAAAAAGGTCTCATTTTGACTGTTTTTCCAAGATTCAGGCAAGTGTAGACACCATCCGCTTTAAGTTGCGTTGACAAAACTTGGTACAGTTATTTAGCGATAATATAGAAAGCTTTTGGTTGTACCGAAGTACAATGTGCCACTTTTTCAAATATTTTTGAAAACACCTTTTATAAAAAACGGTCCCCGGTATCCGCTTAAAGTTACGTTAACTAATCTTGGTTGAAATCAATAGACCATTGTGCTCTGAACATACCAAAAGAGTTGGCTTCTTCGTCAACTCAAACAACCTTAGGTTCTCTATTTTTCACCGCGATAATCATTGCCAAACCGCCCCAAGCGTGAGAGACATTGGAACTTCTATGCACAATATAAAAACTGACAGCACACTAGTAACTTCCGACGACCGGCACCATTCACTCAATGAATGAGTTATCCGACCTTAAAAGACGTGAACGGCAAATGCTCATCACTATCGAGACTCTTGAATATGCAAACGAATTACTCTCGAAGGAACTAGCGGGCTTGAAGCCTGACTGACTCATACCATCCCTCGACCAAGCTGGATATATCTGTCCTTACAAACAGTAGTGATATAGAAGAGGTTGCAAGTTCGTTATTTGATGAACTATCTATCACAGACCCGCATATGGCTCTAAACCGGCCACCAAAACAACAAAACTCTAACCAAGCCATGCGCAGTGTTAATAAATTAAATATTCTGATGTTTGGTGACGGTAGAGCAAGAGGAGTTGCCAGTTTTCTTGCTCTTGTGACTATTCCATTTATGGAGAATGCCATCCTGGTTATTCGGTCCAGCAATTGGCAAACATAATTTATCAACTGACAACCAACTTTGGTCCTAATGATAATGTCATAATATGTATTAGTCTGGATTTTATTAGTAACAGTAACTCTTACCAATTAAATAAACTATTTTCCATTGGAAAGTATACTAATCTTGTTGTATTAAATGTTGTAACACTTCCTGCACTATAAATGCTAAAAATAATGATCAAGGCTTGTCAGATGAAGGTAGTAACAATTTTGAACGAGGTTCTTTTTTAGACTAAAAAACTTTGGCACGAGCATATCATTAATGCTTCTAAATGTTCAATCTATTCGTAATAAAAGTGACGACCTTTTTATAGTCCTAGAAAGTTTAAAGTTTCCTAACATAGTTTTATTAACAGAGCATTGGTTGAAACCTGAAGGGCCTCTTCATATCCCAGGCTATTTTGTCATTTCGAAATTCAGCAGATCAAGGCACTGTTGCGGTGGTGGATGAGTGTGCTTCTGGGCGATTTCATGGCATTGATAAATTTGATATTCTTTTTCAATTTTCTATTATTTACTTGGTGAAGCTTCGGTGTTTTATTGTGTGTATCTACCGTTTACCAAACAGTGATTTGGGCATATTCATGGAGAGGCTGGAGTTCCTCATTTCTCGATTCCCTTTAAATCATAAGGTTATGCTTGCCGGTGACCTAAACATATATTTTGAAAATAAAGATGACATCTGTACCTTAAGGCTATCCAACTTATTTGACTCCTTTGATCTTCACTCGTGTGACGGAAACATCCTCTATCACCATAGACTACATCACTTCAAACATACGAGAGAATGTTTGCTGCGAGGTGTTTAATCTCGATCTCTATCATAATGCCATTCTGGCCATAATTCTTATATATTGTTTTCCTTCCTTTGACGACAAGAGGTTTAGCAAAGGTTATAGTGGTCATAACTTTTAACAATATCGTGGCTTGTGTGATTCTTTCAACTGGTATTCTGTTCTTTGAGAGAGTGATCCTCTGGGAGCTTTCCACGGTGCTTTGGCAGCTATTTCCAATAACGCTTGTCCTGTCCTTCATTTAAAGCCAAGGCGCAAAGACTGACAAAGATGGCTGACACGAGGGATACGTACTTCTGACTCAAATCTGAGATTTTTAAACAGTCTCAGGAAAGCGTATCATGACAACATGATGTTCCAGTCTTATTACTCCTTATACAGGAAACCCTACAGGAGCGTCATTCGCAATGCTAAAAGTCTTCATTATTCTAAACATTTTTCTGATTCTAAAAATAAACAAAACGAATCATGGACTATTGTCAATGAAATTACTAATAGAGCAAGCAAATCTTCACAAATAAATATTGACTCCAACTCTTTAAACGATTATTACTGCTCGATTGGCAATGGTCTAACTAAAGACCTTCATCCAGTCACATACCCAGTAATATATGTGCCTGGTGTGAATGTGACTGATACACTAAATGTAATTACTTCAACTAGCCCGCGTGAAATTAGAAAAACCATAAATTCTTTGAAAAGCAAAAAGGCAGCGACTGACGATGGAATATCTGTCAGGGTACTGGAAGGTCTACCTGTTAGTGCCATTGCTGGTCTAATTTGTCTTTCATGTATGGTTCCTTTCCATGTTGCTTTAAATTGGCTAAAATAATACATCTTTACAAGAGCGGTGATCAGATGGCTCCCTCAATTAATTATAGGCCGATTTCTTTGCTGTCTACTCTCTACATGCTCGTCGAGGGCCTAGTGAAGGATCGTCTCTTATCATTCCTAAATAATGATAACATTCTTACAGAAAATCAGTATGGGTTTCGATCTGATAGGAGCACATCTGATGCAAAGTTCGACTTTCTCAGGAGATTTCCAAGGCATAAATAGGCGAATGGCGACTGCTTCAGTGTTTTGTGACCTGTCAAAAGCCTTTGACTGTGTGAGCCATGAGGTACTGCTGCGAAAACTCTTTGCTTATGATGGGATTCGAGGCGGGGCATTTCGGTGGTTCGAGAGTTATCTGTGTGGCCGGGAGCAGTATGTCCACGTAAATGGTGTGTCGTCTAGCAGGAAGCGTACTTCATGCCTCGTGCCCCAGGGTTCTGTATTGGGGCCAATTCTTTTTTTAATATATGTAAATGCTTGAAATTGCAGGGCGCTATACGCTGTTTGCAGATGACAGCACCGTATTGTGGCGCGACAAAGATCCAAGGTAGCTACTGCGGGGCATTGAGTGGGATCTCGGAATGATTAAGCGGTGGTGTGGCGCTAATCGCCTCTGCTTGAACATGTCGAAAACTAACCTCATCGGCTTCAACTGTCCTATTGATGGCCTTATGTGTGGTGACAACACCATCCAGGCTGTGAACTCTTCTAAGTTTTTAGGTCTGTAAAATTCTATCCTCATATCATTAAGTTGAACAAGAGATTGGCGTCCGGTTGTTTGTCTGTTCGGGCTACCTTTCGGGAGCTTTAGGGAGAAGTTGCGCGTGACGTATAGTACGCTCTTGTTGAGTCACATCTCAGATATGGCTTGCCATTTTGGGGAGCTTGCTCCCGATATCTGTTCCAATCTATATTTATTCTGCAGAAGAGAGCTATTAAAAATCTATGTAATGCGCATCCAAGTAAACCCATTCAGGGCCTCTCATCTTTATTTATTCTGGAAATGGCTTGCCTAATTCATAAGAATTAGTATCAATGTCCCAATCATCAGCCGATATATTGTACACACTACACGTCAAATTAACAATGTTCCCTTGCCCATTCCACATTCCAGCCTTGTCAGGAATTTCGTGATTTACAGTGGCATCAAGATATACAATCCCATTGATCTGCTGATTAGAAATATTCAAGACTTAAAAGCCTTTCGCAAAACTTTGAGAAATGCTCTTTATTGGAGAGAACCTTCTATTCTATTGACGAATTTTTTGAGCAGAACTAAAAAGTTCATTATATTCTATTTTTGAGTTATGACGTGTGTTTTTCAATTAATAAGTTATCAAATCTAGTCCCAATCGGTTATTAGATCCTGTTTTACGTCATTCGAAACATTGGTCCAAGTGGCCTAATCCTTAGCGGTGATGTCATTTCCTGGAATTTATGGCGCCCCCTACTAGCACCGGTCTCCGCGGGAACCGAAGACCTACGATCGTGTGGACGCGGAGACCGGCGCGGTAACGGCCTTGTAGGTCCCCGCACCTAGCTGCACCACAGCTCATGCGCCGCCTGTCATTTGTCATCTATCGTCTGTCAATTGTTATCAGTCATATGCGATAGCCCACGTCGGCGTTGTTTGCCATTGCGCACCTTTATCTCGCCTCAACGCACCACAACTCATGCGTAGTCTATCATTTGTCAGCTGTCGGCTGTCATTTGTCAGCTTTCACTTATCAGCTGTCATGTGTCACGCCCTTAAATATGCGTTAGTCCACGTGGACGATTTTTGCTACTGAGCAAGCTGTCAACTGTCATTTGTCAGCTGTCACGTGTCAGCTGGTATGTGCCACGCCCTTATATATGGCATAGTCCACGTAGAATATTTTTGCTACTGGCAGAGGTTTCAGTACGAATCTAGTGCAGTAATGTTGTGAAATGTTAATGTATTATATGAAATTCTGTGTGTAATTTATCAATTCGTTTCAGGCGTACAACATGACACTGATGATGACAGAGGCCGAAAGCGCTCTGCACCGATTTTAATAAAATTTTGCATAGAATACAACTTTCCCTTTTTTGTTTCTTCGT
Organism: Pissodes strobi; assembly: GCA_016904865.1. Classification (NCBI taxonomy): domain Eukaryota; kingdom Metazoa; phylum Arthropoda; class Insecta; order Coleoptera; family Curculionidae; genus Pissodes; species Pissodes strobi. Next base: position 9,153 of record JAEQML010072155.1, read on the forward strand.
TCGATTTGTGGGAAAAAGCTTGTGCTTTATCTATCTATCTACGTTTTTAAAATTTTAGCACAAAAATTGAATATTTCCTATAGTACATATTTAATGGACTTCTGCTCCAGTAGACCGGAGGAATCGTAGCCTTAACTACCAATGTGACGCATCTCTTTTGTCTAATCACAAAGCACGCACAATCTTCTACTAGAGCTAATCGAAAGTATATGTGTTGATAGCCATTACACAAAAACCAATCGAACGCAGATTACATTGCATGCTTTGCTAATTTTCTCACAGTTGTTGTACTAAATAGTCTTTCTTGTAACCTTGACGCGGCCGAGGACGTTCGGTAATTGCGCAATTTTCCACGGGTTATGTATACAAATCGACCGAAAGGCTTTAACGCATCTCATACCTATTTATACAATATAAAGACACCAAACAATAAAAAATGCTATTTTAAATAATAATATTAAAAATACTTTATCTCTCTGTGTGTAACGCAGAAATCGAAAATGCACCACTGATTATATTTTTTTTTGCAAAAAAATTACCTGTCTCTAACGCTTCTTATGAATTATGTACCCGTCTCAAAAAAGACGGTCGAGTACTGGTACGGGGCAATTTATCTGTCAAAACGGGGCAAAAAATCGGGCCTAAAATTATTGATCTATATGTAAAAGACTTAATTTGCATCGATAATATGGGTATAATAACGCAGAACTAGAGTCGGATCCTCTGGGAAGATCTTCGCGTCGACAGGGCGGTACTAAGCGCAGTTTCGATTAGGGGAGAGTGGGGCCCAGTTGGACGAGCAGAAATAAAAATATTATTATTTTTTACATTTTTGTCATCTGGAGGATCATGCTCCTGAAATTTCTCTGGCAGTCCTTGAATTCAATTTTAGTGTATTTTTTATTCATGTAATTTTGTATTTTTATTTAAATGTCCAGCAAAAAATTATATTTTAGAAACGGCTAAAGATTGGCAAATCAACAGAAAAATAGCGCAGGTATTTTTTGATATCGCTAAAGCATGAATGGGATTAATTAATCCTGCATCACTGCAATGGATGTTTCTGCTACCTAAAGTGACGAATAACATAAATTCATGATTCAATATATGCTATTAAGTTTCGCCCCCGTACGGACATCATCAGACCTATATATACTCAAGCAAACCCATTACAAATATACCATAACCACGAAACAAGTTATCCTCAACTTAACCAATAGAAAACAAAATATAAAGAAACGGCGCATAAAACAAGAAGAAGGAGGATAGAGCCTGCGCGAAAGCATTCAGAATGTACTTTAAAATTAGACATCCCAACTAAAGCCGGATAGCTCTTGGTCCAAGACACACAAGAATAGTTTCAATTTTGGCCACATGCCTTCTGGTTATGTCATATTCTGCCTCTTCTTCTTCTTCTTTTGGCCATTTTTATCCACACTCATTCCACATAAGTTAAGTTGACAAGTAAACTGCTCCCAAGTTAGGGTATTAGGATTCTAATATATGGATACGGATATTTCAGTTCATCAATTCCACTTTTGCCATTGATTATCTAACTAAATATGATTGCAAATCCAAGGTTAAAAAGATTGTTGTATTGGAAAAGCTTGAAGTAGGTAAAGCTATCAGTAGACGTTTCCCGTACCACATCAGAGTTGCGCGCGCATCACATTGTTGACAAACACCATATCTTTAGGATGATGTAGCGAATTGCTGTCAACTGATCTCGTAGCTCAGTGGTTGGATGCTGTGTCTGTGATACGTCGTCGGCTCGGGTTCGACTCCAGTGGCAAGACATGTTTTTTTTATTATTAATATAACGTGTAAAAAGTTTTTTCTTCATTTTGGGCATGCCTTGGGTTAGTTTTGGTTAGTTTCCGATGGCTGCGCCCACGTAGCGAGCGAAGCGAGCGGAGGGCCACACGTGAAGTGTAATATTAGACAATTTTGTCAGCAATGTGATGCGCGCGCAATTCTGAAGCCCTCTGATGTGGTACGGGCAACGATAAGTAAAGCTATCACGCAGTTGATTCCCTCTTACTCTTCTTTTGGTTTGAAGACATCTGGCCTTAGCTCATAATTAGAGTTATGATCTTTAACAATGCATATATGCGCAGACCCATATTCTTTTTTGTGTTTTGTGTATTGCGGTCTCAAGTCGATCTGTAATAAGTGAAGCTGATAACCCAGGCACACTTGAAGTATTTAAATAAATATAAAAACAAGGATCATTTCAAACAACTATTCCCCTTTGGCCTATACATGATTTTATAGCCAGCAATGTCAATAGTTCTTCTTCTTCTCTTTTATTTCAACCGTGCGACATTGGCCACAAGCCATTTGGCTTTAAGCCATGATCAGAGTCGAATGTTTAATCCCAAACGAGGATTCATATTCTTCTTTTTTGTGCGTTGTTATTTATATACAGTTTGAAATAGGTTAGGTTTATAATAAGTTATTGGATCCAGGAATACCGATCCTTAAAAATTCAAAATGATGCATGTTGTGAATGGCATTGACATTCCGGCATACTCGCATTTTCTTACTTAGTGCCAGTTTGTCTTAGAGACAAAAGGTAAATGGCTTCTGCTCCTTAAAAGGCAGCACATTTAAGATGGCGACTAAACTTCTGCACACGGCACAGACAAAAATGCAACCACGAGAACATCCGGTTCCCCTGGCCTAAGTACCAGCGCGAATGGGGATTTCTTCGGGAGCGGATACCCAATTTTTCCTTGGCCGAAACAAAGGTCACTGAGCGTTCATCACGAGGTCCCCCAATGGCTTGTGCCAATGGCGACCAGAGAGCCGCTACGCTACACAATGTTATATCTGCCAAGAATGAAACGGAAGTGCATACTAGTATTTTTTCGTCCAATTTAGTTTGCAGGGCCTTGGCTACAAGCAATCTGATATAAAGCTATGCTCATATTCTTCTTTTGCGCACTGTTGTTTAGATTCAATGTTTCCTAATTAAGATTTAAGGATCATTATTTTATGCAGATGGCGAAATATTTAGGACAAGGCTAGTGCACCAGGATGGTTACAAACAATACAAGGACATGAATGTCCCCATCTATCATTAACGTTTTAACGCTCGATCTCTACTTCTTCTTTTCATCTTTTGGCTTAAGCAATAATTGAAGTTCGCATACCTAACCTCAACGGGTCTAATATTGAGCGTTACTGTTTACATTCCGTCTTGACATCTGGCCTGAAGCAATACATAGAGTTCGGATGTCTAACTTCTCCGCGTCCTTATATTCTTTTTCCTTTGTGCGTTGTTCGTACATTATTGTTTAGATTTAATGTTTCCTAAATAAGTTTTAAGAATTCAGATTTGAAGAAAATGGCAAAATATTAAGGACAAGACTAGTGCAGCAGTACCGCTTTCGCTTGACATTACTTAACTGAACATGATTGGATGGTCACTAAAAAAACAAGGACAATCCCGTCATAAATATCACCATCTATCACTAACAGTTTGACGTACTCTACTTCGTCTTTTCATCTTCTGGCTTCAGTAAGCAATGAATGGAGTTCGCATGTCTAATCTCAACGCGGGCTAATATTGAGCGTTGTTGGTTACATTTAGTCTCGACAAAAGTAAGTTCACAAATAAGTTGCTTTGTAATTAAGATATAAAGATCAAGGAACCCTTGTAGCAAAAAATGCAAAGGCAAGGACAGGTCATTCAGTTATTCTACATTTGTCAAGTGTTTGCACGATACCCAAAAATACAAAAGCAAAACCCATGTCATGTCAGATGTGTTCTTCTTCATTTCTCGTATTTTGATACTTATTTTTGGCCATAAGCCATCTGGCCTTAAGCCATGCATAGAGTTCGGATGTGTTACTTCTCTGCGACTTGGTATTCTTCTTCTTTTGTACGTTATTGTTTGTACATTATTGTTTAGATGAAATGTTTCCTAAATAAGTTTTCAGGATTCACATTTGAAGCAGAAGGCAAATATTAAGGGCAAGGCTAGTGCACCAGTACCGCTCTCGCTAGACATTTCTTAACAGAATATGATGGGATGGTTACTAAAACAACAAGGATAATCCATGCCATAAATGTCAACATCTATCATTAACAGTTTGAGGCACTCCACTTCTTCTTTTCATCTTCTGGCTTAAGCAATAATTGAAGTTAGCATACCTAAGCCCAACGGGACTAATATTGAGCGTTGCTGTTTACGTTCAGTGTTGGCAGGGGTAAGTTCACAAATAATAAGTTCCTTTGTAATTAAGATATAAAGATCAAGGAACACTTGTAGCAGCTAAAGAAATGCAAAGGCAAGGACAGATCATTCAGTAATTCTTCATATGGGAAATGTTTGCAGTACCGCTCTCGCTAGACATTACTTAACAGAATATGATTGGATGGTCACTAAAACAATAAGGATAATCCTTGTTATAAATGTCACCATCTATCATTAACAGTTTGACATACTCTACTTCTTCTTTTCATTTTCTGGCTTAAGCAATGATTGAAATTCGCATACCTAACCTCAACGCGGACTAAAATCGAACATTGTGTGCATTCCGTCTTGACAAGAGTAAGTTCACAAATAATTTGTTTCGTAATTAATATAAAGATCAAGGAACGCTTGGGCAGTTGGAGAAGCACAAGGGCAAGGGCAGATCATTCAATAGTTCTACATTTGACAAAAATTTGCACGATATCTAAAAATACAAAAGCAAAACCATGCACTTGGAGCTAGACCTAGCTCGGCACCTAATCAGTCTAATGTATTATTTCACTTCACGCATGAACCTTCGCTCGCTTCGCTCGCTACGGGGGCTCAAAGAACAGGCCCTAACCAAAACTAACCCAAGGCATGCCCAAAATGAAGAAAAAATGCTTTTTAAAACATAACCTTAATTTTTTTTTAAACCGACAAGAATTGAACCCCGGGACGCCGTATCACAGATCCAGCATCTAACCACTGAACCACCAGAGTACTTCCTGACAATTCATTGCACCGCAAAGACATCGGTAAACTGAAGGCTGATTAGGTTAGATCTAGCTCTAAATAACTCATGCCATGAATGTCACCGGCTTGCCATTGCCACTCAGATGTGTTCTTCTCCTTTTCTTTTATGTTGGCCCCATCCTTGGCCAGGAGCCGTCTGTCTACCTTCTCTGCGACCTTGTATTCTCTTTTTTTGTACATTGTTGTTTATATTCGATGTTTCCTAAATAAGTTTTAAAGATCCAGATTTGAAGCAGATGGCAAAAAGGACATGGCTAGTGCTTTTGTTGAATATTACTTAACTGCACATGACTGGATAGTCACTAAAAATACAGGGACAATCCTTAATGTCACCAAATATCATTAAAGTTTTGGCGTACTCTACTTCTTTTCATCTTCTGGCTTAAGCAATATCTAACCTCAACGCGGACTAATATTAAGAGTTCTTGTTGTTTCCGTCTTGACAAGACATTTGTTTCGTGAATAAGATACAAAGATCAAGGAACGCTTGGTCAATTTGAGAAACACAAGTACCCGGACAGGTCATTCAGTTATTCTACATTTGATAAATGTCCGATAACCATGCCATGAATGTCATCGGCTGCCATTGCTAGTCAGATGTGTTGTTCTTCTTTTCTTGGCCACACGTCATCTGGCCTTAAACCATGCATAGAGTTCGGATGTCTAATCCATCTGCATCCTCATATTCTTCTTCTTTTGTTTTGTACGTTGTTGTATACGTTCAGGTTAGAATGGGTTGATTTCGTTATTAAATTAAATCAATGAAGATTTATATACGAACAAGTGTTATTACGGTCTGACGTAGCCTTCTTCCTATCTCTATTATTGGCCGCATGTCACCTGGCCTTAAGCCATGTTCGTATTTTATATGTCTAATTTAATGCAACCGCTCAGTACCTAGGTGCACATTCATATTGGCAATTACCTTGCTTCCCTATTAAACTATACTTTTAAAATATATATCGCTACTATATACAGCTTTGTCTTAACACTATGTGGCCCTAATTCCGTCTCTGTTTTATCGGATCTATAGGAACAATACAGGTCGACCTACATAAGTATCAGGAAGATCGCATGTCTATTGCACCATCTCGATACACCGAAACCGCAGCCGAACCCTGCCATTTAACTTAACCGTTCAGGTTTTTCGAAATTATAACCTCTAATTTGTCTGTCTCTGTTGCGTCTGGAGGTGTTCCGAATTAGGTTAAGAAGGCATCCTTAACCGATAGGATGGTTTTAAGAAAAATTCGCAGCCTCTTTATTATATCGTTCGTCTTCACCTAAACCGCATGTTACAAGGAACCTGTTAAAGATCGCTGCAACAAAAATAGGTTTAATAATAATGAGTACTGAAAACGTTGACATAAAAATTGAAAACCATCCGATGGAAACGCAATGGGACACCTAATTAAGTTGGGCAAAAAAAAATCATAGCAAACTAGCCACCAAACTGAGTTATATAACACAAACGAATGGAAAGAGATGGAAGAGAACAGTATTTGTAAAACAAAACATTTTTATTTAAAATATTATTTAATTAAAT
>MU195440.1:4105-15694 GCA_016904865.1 Pissodes strobi
ACAAACTTCGTTTTAGATTAATTCCTTTTTCTCAGTTTGAGGGAGAGACAGCTGATGTGTTTTTTTAATAATACACGCAAATTTCGCAATAACGAGACAAAAATATGTTGATTTGGATATATGTGCGTTAGAAGTACCTATTTAACTTGTATATTAGGTAGGTATACAGAGTTTCTCTTAGATTCATTCCTTTTTCTCAATTTGAGGGAGAGGTAACTGATGTTGTGTTTTTTAAATAATATATGCGAATTTGATAATAATCGCCATCGAAAAATAATAATGAGAGACAACTCTGTGCGTTTAGATATACGTGCGTTAGAAGTACCTCTTTAGCTTAATAAATGCCACCAATATTCTTTATCCCCAATTTGAAATAATCTCTAGTTAATTTCCTCAAAACAAATATTTTAAGGTTACTCCAACACGTCTCTTGAAACGAATCAATCTTCTCAATGAAAAATCCTCCAAGGCAACTTTGCTGCTTCAACTCAAGAACTCGCTTATTTACAAACCCGGAGACCACGTTGGAGTATTTCCTATGAATCGAAAGGCCTTAGTGAATGTCATTCTTAAGAGAGTGAAAGGAGTCGCCGATCCGGATCAACCGCTGGAGTTACAGATATTGAAGGAAACGCATACATCTAATGGTAAATTTAATTATGTAACTAAACCGTCAGCTTAAAGGCTAAATAAAGGTTTGTTCACAGTGTTGCCAATGACACGGAAACTTCCGTGTTTTTACGGATTTTTGAAAATAGAACACGCACACGGATTTTATTGGGTTCCGTGCAATGAAAACACGGATTTTTTACAAATGATTTGGCGTTATTATATTTATGTGTCATATGTCCATTTTAATATAATTCGCTTAGTTTTAATCGATATTTCATGTAGATATTATTCAATCCTAAAAATAGATGTGCCAATCAACTGGTCTCTTTAGTGTCAAAGATGCGTTGATAAATCGGAATTTCAAAATATGGACGGAAATTTTGAGGACTCTGTTACGGATTTTGCTGATTTATGGTTGGCAACACTGCCTCCCTGTCTCTCTTACGACTCCAACGTCATCTAGTGTATGTGGCGATGACTCGAGCGATTGTATTCGCGCTATGTCTTCTTGATGCAATCAGTTTCCTGAATAAGCAGTAATAATAATAATAATAATAATCATATATTTCAGTAGGCAAGCCTAATACAAACTACTAACTTTACAACTAAGAAAACTCACAGTAGGTATAGAGTTATGTATACATACATATGTTCACACATCATTACTTTAGACACTTTTTAATCTAATTTTATCAGCTCTCGTCTGAATTGACCCACCGATGTACAGTCTCTGACTGCAGCAGGTAAATCATTATATTCACTAAGTCCTTTAAAGAAAAGCGAATTCATGGCCCTTTTTGAATTTGTTCTTTTTATATAAAAATTGTCCCTATTACGGGTGGGATATTCATGCACATCCCTAACAAAAGTTACTCGACTGCTAAGGTATGATGGTAGTAGATTATTTAGTATCTTAAATATAAAAATCATTGTTAAAAATTTTAATCTCTGAGCCACCGTTTGCCACTCCAGGCATGTAACCATAGTGTTAATTGGTGTATACCTATTACATGACAAAATTATGCGCATAGCTCTATTTTGTAATACTTGCAGCATAGATTTAGAGTTGTTATCAAAAAGATACAGTAAGCTCGGACAATAATAATGAAATGAGGCTGGATTATAGTATTATATACCGTAATTCTGGAATTAATGGAAAGGTGCCTTGCCACTCTCGAAAAAAAGAACAATTTCTGTAGTATTTTATTTTTAATATAGTTAAAATGTTTTTTAAATGTGAGAAAATTATCAATGACAAATCCCAAATATTTAATTTCCTGAATGAACTCTAATTTCGTTCCATACATTTGTATATTTATGTTTGAATTGTCTATACTGGAATATTTATATTTACTTGTAAGAATCATTGCTTTTGTTTTATTTACATTAAGCTTAAGTTTATTTATATTAAGATATTCTTCAACTTTTTTTAATTCGTTGTTGATCTTTTCTATTGCTAAAGGCAAATTCCTGTTGTTGCAAGCCAATAAGGAATCATCCGCAAACAAGTTTATGAAATCCGGATTAACGAAGTAGTTAATATCATTAAGGTAAATTATAAAGAGTAGCGGACCCAGGACGCTACCTTGTGGTACACCAAAGATATCTACAATGTCATCCGAAACCGTTAAGTTTATTCTGGTAACCTGTCGTCTGTCAGCTAGATAGCTACGAAACCACTGGAGAACTTTTCCCCCTATACCATAGTATTGAAGTTTTGCCAATAAGATGTCGTGGTCTATTGTTTGAAATGCACGTTTGAAGTCGAGGAAAACAGCTATAATAACATTATCATTATTAATTAAATCACTCCAAGTAGCAATTGTAAGTTGTAAGGCAGATTCACATGAATGATATTTTCTAAATCCCGATTGATTAATGAATAGCAAATTATTACTGTTAAAATAATCTAATAGTTGTTGATATACTGCCATTTCCAATATTTTTTCGAGGGCAGGAAGAGAGTTTATGGGACGAAAATCATTAGCGTTGATACTATTGACTACTTTTGGGATTGGGGTTACAGTAGAGCATTTTAAAGTTTCAGGAAATAAGCCCTGTTCCAATGACGCATTTATCAACCGCAAAACCACATGACCAGTAACTGTAAATATATTTTTTAGGACTTATTTATTAGACTATTTTTTAGCATTTAATACATCATTTGCATTACACCTATTGCCCAAAGACATTGTAATGATTTTAAGTTCCTGCAGTGACAAAGTCCTAAATGTATCAAGAGTTGTATTAAGTTCTGGCAAATTTATACTTGTCCATGTATTTGATATAGGGATTGATGCACGGATATCGCTAATACTTTGCACGAAATAACTGTTAAATCGGTTTGCTATATTAAAATCACCTTCAACAAGTTCAAATGTATTATTAGAATCAAATCTAATACTAATATGATTAAAGCCTTTACTTTCATTATTTACAAGATTTTTTAGTGACTGCCACATAGCTTTACTATTATTTCGGTTTAAATCAATCTTTCGAAAGTAGTAAGCATCCTTTTTCTGTTTTGAAAGATTTACAAATTGATTTCGGCATCTCTTGTATTCATTCCATTTCATGGTTTTATCATTGTCCCTACAATTTTTAAAATCTGTGAAAGCTTGGTTTTTATTTTTAGTAGCTAGTTTTAGTTCAGCATCATACCAAAGCAGATCGTTACCTCGAATAAAAACAGTTTTCATTGGAGCCATGCTATCAATAACCTTGGCACATTCCAACATGAAATGCCGAAAAACGAAATCCACGTTTACCGAATTTAGAACGTCTGTCCAGTCCACATCAATCAGTTCATTACAGATATTGTCAATTGCATTATCAGAAAATACTCGAAATTGCTTTTTACATAATTGGAGTTCCGATTTATTATCATATTGAACTGCAACAGACAATGTAGAATGATCAGACATTTGCAAACTTTTGTGTACCTTGCATAATATATCAAAATTGCTTAATGCCAAATCAATCAAGGTGCTACTTTCAGCTGTACATCGCGTGGGCTCAGTAACATATTGACTTAGACCTAAAATACTTAAGGATTCTTTTAGTTTAGTTGTATAAAAATTATCTGACAAAAAATTTATATTGAAGTCACCAACAATTATGAAATTTTTGTTATTTCCAATTACATCTTCACAAAACTGTTCAAAATCATTTAAGAAAACAGAGTGGTTAGAATTTGGAGAATGATATAGGACGCCAATGGTAATAAAATTTTTAAATTTTATATCTACGGTAACACCCCAATAATTACCAGGCAGAACAAAATATCTTATATTTTTAAAGTTAATTCCTCTATGAACATATATAAGAACTCCTCCCGTATGTCGACTTTCAGAATTGCATCTAATTAAATTATAGTTATCTAGTCTACACTCAAAATCCTGAATATCTTCAGTAATACGAGTCTCGCTCAATAAAATAATTTTTGGTGACTTCCGAACAATGCCAAAAACAAGATCATCTTTGTGTGGAATAAAGCTCTGTATATTGGAATAAACAATATCTAGATATAAGTTGTCATCTGAACTGCTAGCTTTAAATAAACATGTTAGTTTTTTTTAACAATTTTTGGCAAACCATTTATGTATTTTATAGCAATATCTTCCTCACCACCCTCTCGTCGTCGGCCCAATTCATTCTTTATCTTATCAAATTCATCTCGTTGTTTTGGTGTCAAATCCGTGGTAATGTAGATACGCTCCGACCGATCAAGCTTGCCTTTACTACCCATGATATGCTGTACATCGATGTAATTGGAAAGAGTCACTTTTAAGGCTCTTCGATTGTTTTTGTTGCGTTTTCCAACTCTCAAGGCTTTCAATACAGTTGGTGGGTTATCAGTAATACTACGAAAAATTCTCTGAACTGCATCAGCATCAGTTGATTCTGGATCCTCTACTAAGTTAAATATCATAATGTTATTCGCTCTTTTTTGTCGTTCAAAAACCTCATCCATAATGTCCCCTCCAGCGAAAGGCCCCGTGTCAGTTTCCGCAGAGTTGAGAAGTCGAACATCAGTTCTATCCTTTAGGGTCTCGGAAAGCACATCCAGCTTCTTTGAAATGTCGATCTTAAAACCCTCAAATTTATCATTCAAGGCTTCAAGATTTCTCTTTAGAAGGGGAATTAATCTCATGCCTTCTTGACATGATTCACAAAGATATTTAAGAAATCTTTTTTTGAGTTCAATTACTCTGATCTCAGAAGCAGACAGTTCCGTGCAAGCATAGTGAAAAACCATACCACAACCATCACAATCCACCTTCTTACTGTCCAGCACATCCTGCCGACAGTTCCCACAAGAAATCGCCATCTCAAATTAAAAAAAAGAGTTACTTGTTGGTCGGACCCTATATAACTCCAATAAATTGTTTTAAATTCCTGCGGTATCTCAGTTAACCGGACTAATATAAACACTTGGATGGTATTATTTATTTTGATATTTCCTTATCGCTCGCAGTAAGCAAAAAAGAGAACAGCCGAACAACGGAATGCGGTGTTTTATATTATTGTTGTACTGTTATTATATCCACAAAAAACATAAGATTTCCGGGAAACTCCTCGCGGAAATCAATAAATAATCACTTGATCGGGTAGACCGTTCCCAGACACATACTCGTAAAAAAACTCACAATTTTTCGACCAAGATTGCGGGCACAAATTAACAATAAAGCGGAGCAAGGATTATTCTTTCAACCTATATGGAAACGTGTGTTGCCGTTCTATTACAATTTTAATAGATCTATTACTATTTTCAAGTATCTATTACTCTATTACCTTAGCGGTCAAATCTATTACCATTACTAATGTTTTCATAAAAGTGAGTATTTATCATAAATTGCAAAAACTACATGACCTATTTTAAAGATACTTTTATAAACGCAACCACAAACACTTTCCTGCTACTACTATGTAAACCTAGTCGATGTCAAAATTGTTAAATCACTCATGTTCCGTTTACCGGCAAACTGGTCTTTGTGTTGCTGTTTACCATATTGCCCTCTTGTACTGAATCATAAGTAAAGAAGGAGATAGCGAGATGCCAACTCGAACCTCGAATATATCCATTCCGATTTCTTTCGTTTGTCGGCATCACATTGTCGCAGTGTTGCCAACGACACGGAAACTTCCGTGTTTTCACGGATTTTTGAAACTAGAACACGGACACGGATTTTATTGGGTTTCGTGCAATGAAAACACGGATTTTTTACAGAAGATTTGACGCTATTATATTTGTGTCATATGTCCATTTGAATATAATTCACTTAATTTTAATCGATATTTCATATAGATATTATTCATATATTATATCACGAGAACTATGAATTTAATTGATTAAACTACGTTCAATATTTTGAGCATGATTTTTCTGGAAAATGTTGAATGCAAAATAATTTAATAAAAACCCGAGACCGCGAAGCGGTCGAGGGTTTTTATTTATAAATTATTTTGCATGAAACTATTTGCCAAAAAGAAAAATCATGCGAGAAATATTGAATGTAGTTTAATTGATTGAATTCATAGTTTGAGTGGTATACGGCTAGATTATTTCCTGAATTAGTAACCTTGGTTACATATCCCAATGATGCGTTAACTAGGCCCGCTTATCAAATTCGACATGTAAATATTTCAAAATTTGACATTTTCTGTCACCTTATACCAAAATAATAAAATACAAATTTTAAAGAAAATCGGAGTTTTTAGCAATAAAAATCAATATTAGATCATTCAAACCATTTATAAAATATTGTTTTCTCAAAACCCGTTAATGAAAATTGCAAGAATCAGCTACAATCGACAAAACGAAATCCAATATGGAGGACGCAGTTTAATCGCTGTTAAACAGGTCTAGTGCAATAATCACTTATCTAAACAAAATTTATTCAGAAAATCGGGCTGTCTGATTGGTCCATTTTACGACGAAGGAAATAATCAATCCTAAAAATAGATGTGCCAATCAACTGGTCTCTTTAGTTTCAAAGATGCGTTGATAAATCGGAATTTCAAAATATTGACGACCACTGACAATTTTGGGCTTTGAGTCAAACGCTCAATGCGAAAGTCAGTTCCCCATGAGCGCCGGTAGGAGGGGGCAGTTGCCTAAAGTATTAAAATAATGCATAGTATAAAAAACATTTCAAACTCATTAAAATTTAGAAAAAACTATCTACACGATATTTTTGTGAACACCACACCCCACCCCCCCCCCACCCCTCCTGAAATTTGTTCTGCCGGCGCCCATAATTTTAACATATGAATCTAATCAAAACAAAGAAATTGTTTAATCACTAGTACCATTAATGGAAGTCTGCTAGCTTCATAGGTGGTAAAAAAATATATTGTGCTCTATTTCAACCAGTCAAATCAATGTTAAAAAATGGTAAAGACGGATTCGGCATTGTCTTTGAGTTATCTTAAGTTGATTATTTGTAAAAAGGAGAATTATTTTATGCTGTTTCGAATAAATGGATTAAATAAGAAGACTTTCTCTGCTTCTTATTTTAAGCGTCGTAAGCTGGTAAGCAACTATTGAATTATTTTATCTTAATTACAATCATGAAAAATCCATAGTGGTGCATGTATGACGTCATATTCTATTTATTTTCTAGTTGAACATATCAACTCAGTGCCATCTTTCTTCCAAGAGCTTAACTCTTCGATATACAAGTGATTTTACGTTTACAGTAACCTTTTTTAAGCGACATTTCAGAGACACGGAAAAACACGGACATTTTGAGGACTTTGTTACGGATTTTTTCTGATTTATGGTTGGCAACACTGTTTGTTCATCAAATCGTTATGGTGATGACAACTTTGTTGTGATAGTTATTTATGAGCCAGAGCTGGTTTAATTAATTAATTCAGTTGATAATTAAAATTAATTAGTCTCCATTTTACCATAGGTGTTGTAAAGAATTGGAAGCCCCATGAACGTTTACCATCATGTTCAGTGAAAGACCTGTTTACTCGTTTCCTCGACATTACTACACCCCCATCGCCAAATTTGCTGCAACATTTTGCTAGTATAGCAACTGATGAAGAAGATCAGAGAAAACTAAATCTATTAGCTTCTGTAAGTAAAACCTAGAATAAGATTGTTATCTATTTCAGAAGGTGTTTTTAAAACACGCAAAACTAGGTCAGTTCATAATACAAGAGAAATATATTTTTTTAGAACTAAATTTTACTATTCCTTTATAGTGGGGATTGCGTCTAGGGATAAGCTATATTAAAGTGAGTTTTGTTTAGTTGTTTACCGGCTTCTCACGATCTCCCGCACAATAAGCGATGAATAAATAAACCAGACCCTATAATATTTATATAAATACTAAATAACTACCTAAATTTAGGTAGATATTAAGCAGATAAGAAGCACTGCACATTAAACAATTATTACCATTCAACAAAGCGGTAATAAAAGCGCTTACTGCGCGGGAGATTGTGAGAAGCCGGTACACAACTAAATAAAACTCACTTTAATATAGTTGCAGAAGGTTTATCTTCTACTGTTATAAAACACTATTTAAATCTCGATTTATTAAAACAAATTTAAGGAAAGATCACACTGGTAAACGGTAAATCGCTCTAGAAAAGCATTGACTGACAGTAGAATGAGATTAGGGGCGCGGAGTTGCCGGATTTAAGTGATGACAATACATGTTTTACCTTCCTAATCATCTGTGCAATTTTACCTTCCAGGCTTTGACCGACCTGGAGGCGATACTAGCAGATCTGTTACGTCTTGTACGAAGCATGAATTGCTCTGTTTTTCTTTCATTTAGCCTTTGATGAGATAAAGTCGGCATGCTAACTGGCATGCCACTGAATAAAACTTGAAGCGCACTATATAGTTTCCTCGCCAAGAGATTTCGGCTGACAGTTCAGATGGGTAATGCTGCATCGATTTTGAAAGCAATTTTTGCCCATTAAAGGCTGTGAAAGTTCTTGTTAGTATATAATTTTCGAAAGAGTAAATGTAAAACTTAAGATTCATTACACCTAAAGTTGTGTTGTCACGCGCCGTTTTGGCTATCGTGTATCGAAGCGTAAATAACCTTAGAATTTATCATCATTCATATGGCTTCGAGCGCATCGGTACTTACTAGTGAAAAACACTTGTAGAGCCTAGATCGAGACAATTAAAATAAGATAGGCGTTGCTAAACAAACTTCGAACAAATTGAATTTGGCGCGTGAAAGTAAAGTCGATTATCCTTTAAGGTTTCCGGCTTTCATAGTACATACTGTTTTTGGATTAGTTGTCGAGTTTGGCATCACGCGCAGTTATTTAATTGCCTCGGAATAATTGGGAAATTCTATTAGTTGGAGTGGCTTAATGACAATGCTCTTTTGGCTGCTCTGAGTTGTTTTTTTTTTGGTGAATGCCTATACATCGAAATTACAGGTTTCCATCGTTTAATTCCCTTAGATGAATTATTGAGATGAACATGTGGTTTGTCATGCCGTGCATTCATTGGTGGAGCGAGTTTTTCGAAGTGTGAACTCTCGCGTGCCCTGCTGCTTCTCAAGTTCCCGATTTCTTAGCGTCACTCTTTACGTCGACCTTTTTGAGTCAAGCAGTTTTTGGTACCGGTTGGAACTAATTTTGATTTTTACCTTTTATGGGATTTTCCAACCGGGTCATTTTTAACACATTCAGTATTTAGTTGTACCTTATCTTTTCTAAATGTTTGGTTTTTTTTTGGTGATTAGGAAATCTCTATCTAGACACCTGGTCGATGTTGATAGTCGTCCAGTTGACCAGGCAGTGACTGCCTCTTTGTTTTAAAACCCTTCCCCCTGCTCTTCAAGGCATATCGTGCAGGTATCCGCTCTGGCATTACTTCTACACGATATGCGAAGCCTTCAGTTAGTTGTTACTCTAGCTGTGTTCATCTGGCTTCTATTTCCTTCGTTTCTAAGATGCTTCGTATCACTGCATATGTGCGTTGCCAACTTTCCTCTGACAATAGCAAGTTATTCATCATATTCCCCTCTGTAAAGCAGCTATCTGTGTCTCTAATGAACTCTTCCCTTAATGATTCCTATCTAATGCAGACAAAGAGGGTATGTTCTACATCGTCCATTTGTCCACAGTACCTACATTGGTCTGAATCCGCCCTGCACCTGTCGAAAAGTACTTCCTAAAAGACCCATGGCCTGAGAGCGCCTGGCACAGATAATAGTCGGGTTCCCCATGTGGCCCATTCAACCAAGTCTGAATACTCGGAATTATCCTTCTCGTCCAGCGCCAATAGGTCTGTTGTGTCCACTCTTCTTGCCACTTGTTGAGGAGAGTGGCTCTGGCTGCGTCTTCTTTTGCGCCTTCGTATATCTCCTTCCTTTCAAGGACTAGGAGTTTTATGGGTGGTACTCCAGATATTACCTGCCCTGCAGCCAATGAAATGGTGCGATATGCACTGCATACTCTGATACATATGAGCCTTTGGATTTTATTGAGCCGTCCTAATAGTTTACTATTATTTACTGCGGCATGCCAGACAGGAGCTGCATACAAGAGTTGCGAGTGTATTACTCCCGCCAGCGCTTTTCTTTTGGAGGGTCTAGATCCGCCCATGTTGGGCATAAGACTTGCGAGCGCAGTCGTTGTCCTTTTTGCTTTTTGTACTATTTTGTCTATGTGCGCAGCAAATGTTAACTTCATGTCTAGCCACACTCCCAGATATTTGATAGCTTTGCTTGGGCCCACTACAGTTCCCTGTACATTGAAGGTTATTGGTGTAAGTTTCTACCTCGTGGTTAATAGAACGATCTCTGTTTTTTCGGCCGCTAGCCGTAGCCGTCGGCTGTTCATCCAGTTGGTAACCCTGAAAGGCTCACTTGCCCAACTGTAAAGCTATCTAGCAATAAGTAACAGGCTACCCCTACACAGGTAAATTACTGATTTTTTAATTCTGATTTCTCTTTTTCCTTGATGGTTGATTTTGATTACCCAGTTATAATGCTCTTCAATTAAGAGTTACGTGTGGAACCTTGAATATGTGTTGTTTCACAGGGTCCTCCTGGTGGGTCTACTACTACCGTTGTGACTATTCCTCTGGTTGGGTCTATACCTTCCTTATTATCTTTTAAATGAACTTTGACTCTTGGGCCAGTTTTGTCTAGCCTAAGACGCTTGATTTTATTTGATCAAATTCAAAATTCAGATAGATCCGTTTGGTATAGAGCCAATCAGATTTTGGATTAAATTTTGAACGCAATAATCTTGTAGGTTTAACTAGTTTTTATTATTTTTCTCAATTTTTAACGATTTCTGGCTCACGTTGGATACCCGTAGATCAGATAACTACTATTGTTGATAAGGCCTAGTAGACTGCGTTATTTTCTAATTCTTTTTTTATTGCGGCCTTTGATTTTCTTTATTTGAACAAATTATTCATAATCTTTGCCCTACAGGTAACTTGACTGGGAAGGGGATCACATACGCTTAAGCTGACATACGTTAAGGTCTGTAATTAATTGGTTGCTACAATACGCCAGGTCCAACTAGTTTTTTTATATTGTTTCGCGGCAGCTACCAACTTATCTTAACTGATATCCAGATAGACTTACTTGGTTAGTTATACGGCCCTGTAACGGATCATGATTCGACGTCCGTGAGTTAGTCTTCGATTAAGTGAATATTAGCGCAACGACATAACGAGTATATTTCAGCGTTTGTCTCGATTAAGGTGTGATTTAGCTCACTAAGTAAAGCGTACTATTTCTTGTTGAAATAGGGATATTACCATAAAATTAATCTGTTAGAATTACTGGTCATTTTCTCACCTTGTAGCATTTAATTTTTCATGAAAGTATTATAAGTAAATGCTACCTGTTTTTTTTAGAATTCAAGCAATATAGAATTACGATTGTTTTCATATATTATGCTTTGAATGTACCTATTTAAGTAACTCTCTGGAAAATAACACTTAACCCTTATTTGTTACATGCCTACTTT
>JAEQML010072158.1:0-15693 GCA_016904865.1 Pissodes strobi
ATTTTTTATCATTTTTACTTTAGTATAATTTCTATTTTATTAACTGTCAAGCGTAAATGGGGTTTCTTTCTGATCCAGGAATCTAAATATGAAGAAAGCTTTATACAAGCTATCTCATATGGCATCTTTTACCTCACGAGGTATCAGATTCAAGTTTTTTGTACACTTATGTAAGACAGAATAAGGGATTAAATACAAAACATTTTTATTTTCACTTAAGTATAATTTTTATTTTAATTATTCTTATGCATACATGATGTTTTTTCTGATCCAAGTATCTAAATATGAAGAAAGCCCTGTACAAGGTGTCTCACATAGAATCGTCTATCCTTTTACCCCAGAAATTATCAGGGAAAAACCTTTATTTTCACTTAAATTGTCTAATTTTATTACTCTCGTGTATACATAGGGTTTGGGTTAGTTTATTTTTTGATTCAGGGTTTTAAGTATAAATGAAAACCCTCTACAGAATGTCCAAAAGAGCGTCCTCTATCCTCCTATGTAAGAAAGTATAAGATATTAAATAAAAAACATTTTTATTTTTACTTAAGAATAATTTTTATTTTTATTACTCTTATGCATATATGGTGTTTTTTCTGGTTCAAGTATCTAGATATGAAGAAAATCCTGTACAAGGTGTCTCACATAGCATCCTCTATCATTTTACCTAAGAAAGCATCAGGGAAAAACTTTCATTTTCACTTAAATTTCCTATTTTTATTGCTCTCGTGTATAAACAGTGTTTGATTTTTCTGAGTCAGGGTTCTAGGTATAACCCTCTGTCCAAAAGAGTGTTCTCTATCCTTTTATGTAAAAAAGTATAAGGAATTAAATACAAAGCATTTTTATTCTCACTTAATTCTTATTTTAATTATTTTTATGTATACATGGTGTTTGTTTTCTGATCCAGGAATCTAAATTTGAAGGATGTCCTGCACAAGTTGTCTCACATGGCATCCTATATCATTTTGCCTCGGCAAGTATCAGTATGTTCACATTAGCTTTCTCGTTTAATTTTTATCATTCTCATTGTACACACAGTATTTCGTTTTTCTGATCTAGGGTTCTAAGTATAAATGAAAACCCTCTACAGACTGTTGAAATCGCTTCCTTTATCTTCTCATGTAAGAAAGTATAAGAGATTTAGTATAAAATATTTTAATATTCGCTTAGGTATAATTCTTATGCATACATGGTGTTTTTTTCTGATCCAGGAGTCTAAATATGAAAAAAGCGCTTGTACAGACAAGTTGTCTTACATGGCATCCTCTATCATTTTACCTCAGAAAGTATCAGTATTCTCACTTAAGTTTCCTATTTTTATTATTCTCATGTACACATTGTGTTTCGTTTTTCTGATCTAGAGTTTTAAGAATAAATGAAAACCCTCTACAGAGTGTGAAAAAGGTATCCTTTATCTTCTTATGTAAGAAAGTATAAGAGATTTGATATAAAATATTTTAATTTTCGCTTAAGTATAAATCTTATGCATACATGGTGTTTTTTTTCTGATCCGGGAATCTAAATATGAAGAAAGCCCGGTACAAGGTGTCTCACATCTATCTTTTTATCTGAGAAGGCATAAGCATTTCCACTTAAGTGTTCTATTTTTATTATTCTGAAGTGTACATAACATTTCGTTTTTCTGATCTTGGGTTCTAAGTATAAATGAAAATCTTCTACAGACTGTTGAAAAAGCATCCTTTATCTTCTTATGTAAGAAAGTATAAGAGATTTAATAAAAAATATTTTAATTTTTACTTAAGTATAATTCTTATGCATACATGGTATTTTTTCTGATCCAAGAATCTAAATATAAAGAAAGCCCGGTACAAGGTATCTCACATCCATTTTTTATCTCAGAAAGTATAAGTATTTCGACTTAAGTTTCCTATTTTTATTATTCTCATGTGCACATAGCGTTTCGTTTTTCTGATCTTGGGTTCTAAGTACAAATGGAGATCCGGGAATTTAAATATGAAGAAGAAAGCCTTGTACAAGTTGTCTCACATAGCATCCTCTATCATTTTATCTCAGAAAGTATAAGCATTTTTACAAGATTCCTATTTTTAATACTCTCTTGTATACAGAGCGTTTTTCTGATCTAGGGTTCTAAGTATAAATGAAAACCTTCTACAGAGTGTGCACCCTTTATCTTCTTAAGTAAGAAAGTATAGATTTAATATAAAATATTTTCATTTTCACTTAAGTATAATTCTTATGCATGCATGGTGTTTTTTTCTAATCCAGGAATTTAAATATGAAGAAAGTCCTGGACGCATGTCTCACACAGCATCCTTTATCATTTTACCTCACAAAGCATCGGTATTTTCACTTCAATATAATTCTTATGCATAGATGGTGTTTTTTCTGATTTAAGAATCAAAATATAAAGACAGCCCTATACAAGTGTCTCAGATCTATCCTTTTACCTGAAAAACTATCAGAGAAAAGTTTTTTTCTCCGATTGACAGCAAATATTAATTTTGCAGACACATATCAATCATAGTCCAGTAACCATATACATTCGACCATGCGTCAAATGTGGTAGTTCTGATTTTTTGCTCAGTTGTTTATGATGTTGGTCCAATGAATAACCCAAGTTTTCGAACTCGACGGTCGAACGCAACGTAGTCAAAAATCCAAAAAAACGTGAAATTTTCGACATTTTTTTTTGGAATAACTGTTTAGTAAATTTTTAAAGTGGACTAAATTTCCTATAATTTGAGACTAAAAGCATCTCTGCAGGTCTAACAGTTTCCGAAATACAGCTTTTTAAATTTCTTTTCTGTTGGTCATGCTGCCGTTGACAACCGACAACACCGCCTACGCTATATTCAGCATGTCTGCGAGTCTCTTTCCTTTGCACGTGGCACATCAGTTCTCGTCTTACCGGCTGGCGTTAAAGGTGCGCGTACTTAAGTATTCTTTCGTTAATATTTGAAGTCGAAATTTACAGAATGTCGGAGTCCGGTCCCACCGGCGCGAGTGTGTCTTTTATATGTAAAGAGAATTTATCTGAGGGTGCAGTTTTAGTTAAGGAAAAGGGAGTGAAAACCCTTCTTGCGTCCAGTGTTTCCCGGAACATTAAAAAAAATGTACATTTATTGACAGGTGTGAATGAAATATCTGTACACAGTGCTTGCCAAAAGAGATATAACGATGCGAGGTGTATAAAGGCAGCTGTTCGCCGTGGAGACACAAGCATGAAAACATCAAGAAGCACAAGATCAATCTCGGAGCAGTTTAATTTTAGAGAACAATGTTTTCTTTGTGGTGAGAGAATAACTGAAGAATTTCTTGAGGCCCAAAGAAAGGTAAAACCTGAAAAAAGAAACAATGTAATAACTGTACAAAAGCTGTCCCTCAATGCGACATTCTTAAAAGCAGCAGAAAAACGTGGTGACGAATGGGCTCTCAAAATAAAAGAACGGATATCGGAGAACACAGATTTGGTTGCCCTTGATGCGAGGTACCACCGGTTTTGTCAAATAAAGCTCTACCAAATCCCACGAACAGGAATGCCCAGAGGAAGTCGTCAATATTCTATGGTTGATCAGGCCATGGAAGCAATTTATTCATTTTGGGAAGCGAACTCTGAGGAGTGTTAATTCCCAGTCAGTGAACTAATGAACCAAGTAGAAAGAGAAAAACCCCAACCGCGAACAGTCAAAAATCGCTTGTTAGAAAAGTACGGCGATGATATTTTGATCGTCGAGACATCCTCCAAACAAACGACGGTATGTTTTAAAACCACAGGCCACAAAATTCTCACTAGCTCTTGGTATGAGAGTAGAAGTGCAGATTCTCAATCAGAAAAATTACGTGTAGTGTAGGGCAGCTGCTGAAATCATACGAGAGAACATACGTTCGCAAGTGTATGACACAAATCAATTTCCACCTTCCGATGACTTCTTCCAGAATGTCAATCCAGTAGTGCTCGAATCTTTAAGACAATTGCTGGAAACAGTAATTTTAAAAGGCAAACGAGGCAGCTTGGATCCATACAAAAAAAATGTGTTGCAATAGCACATTCAATAATATTAGCAGTAAGGCCTCGCTCGTTCATCTCTTCATTACTGCATGGTATTGGTGTGTACCTGTATCACAAATTTGGGTCGAAACATCTGGTTGAATTATTGTCAACGCTTGGATTCTCAGCCAGTTACAAAGAGACCTTGATTTTGGAAACCTCAGCTATCATGCGACCAGACAAAATCATTTTGAAAGAGCCTTCATTTTTGCAGTTTTCATTTGATAATGCAGATTGCAATGTGAGCACATTGGACGGACTGGGAACCTTCCACGCTATGGGAGGTATACAAATCGTTACTCCCTATGATTCGATATGTTCTGAGAAGCACATAGCCCGTTTGACGAAGTGCACTGCTGATGAACTTGTACAGCGAAATCCTTCTTATATATATTATATGCCTACCATTCATCAATTATCCTCCATCCCAGTATGATACAATTCTCACAGCTCTTCGAGTTGCCTGCGAGAAATGCAGAATCCATGGACAATAGTCCTGCATTGTCACTTTTGACCAACCCCTTTATATCAAGGCTAAAGAGATAGTCGCAAACTGTCAAGATACTGATTTGAGCAACATAGTTGTGAGGCTAGGGGGTTTCCACCTACTCATGTCCTACATGGGAACAATAGGCATGATCATGAGAGGAAGTGGGTTGAAAGAACTGCTCTCGACAATCTATGCTGAAAACAGCATTGACAAGATGCTATCTGGCCATGCTTATGCTAGAGCAGTAAGAGCCCATATTTTGGCTCACCTTGCCTTGGCAAGTGAAGTTCTGAAAACAATGCACTTGTCTGAAGAGGACGAAAGCATTATTGAAGAAACGCTTTCAAACTTTGGCACACCTGCAATATTGGAAGCAGTTGAAAATAAAAGCGGTTTCAACCAATTGCGAAAAACTTCACTGATGCCCTTGTCAAGCTTGAGAGCAATGGACCAACTGCAAAGGTGTGGGTGCTTTATTTTCGAATGGCAACATTGGTGAAGCAATTCATCCAAGCAGAACGGACAGGGGATTGCAATTTGCATATAGCCACCATTCAAAAAATGTTCCCATTTTTTCAAGCATCAGGTCACTTTTTTATGCCAAGTGTTCACACTTATATATTCAAGAAAATGGATCCTCTCGATTATGAATGTTTCACAAAACAAGGATTCTTCACCATCAGACGAACTAGAAAATTCTACTCAGGTATGTGGTCAGATATGACCATTGAGCAGGTACTTATGAAATCCATGAAAAGCTATGGTGGACTTACCCGAGGACGTGGGATGACTGAGAGTGTACTCTCCCGGTGGACATTGGGCATGGTGTATTTGCAGAATATCTGCAATGAAGTGGAAATATACTGCGACGTTAACTCTGCAACTGAGCAGCATGTAGATATGCGACAATCTCGTGTCACCAGAGATGAATCAGATACTGAAAAACTTTGTCGCTGGTTTTCAGATCACCCTCCATTTCCTGCCATAGATTTTATGATGTCCATCGGCAGTGGTCAGGTTGGGGAAGCCACTGTAATCTGCCATATGGCTCTAGAGATTGGGAAGGAATCGATGCTAAGAGCAGTTGGCCAGAACTTCCAAGAAGTGAAATTCAAACGAAAAGACAATGTGGTATCCCTTTCTTCAGCTATACGAACAACTACTATTGGTGATAGAAAGATCACTGTTAATCTCCTAACACTGTTCCACAGGCTATGTGTTCTAAAGAAATCGGATGAAGAACTGCAGAGTTTTTTCACATACGAGCTGTCACCAATCCCAATGTCACTATTCACCGAAGAGGGAATGAGAAAAGTCACGAAATCCTCATTAGTTGCTGCATTTCAATCGGTAAACTTGGATAATATGGAAGAAAAAACTAAATTCGTACTGGTAGATGGAGGTCACCTGCTCCACAAAGTTGTGTGGCCTCACAGCTCATCGTTTGGTTCGATAGCTGACCGGTACATCCAGTACATCACTGCTCAATATGGCTCAAACGTGGCAGTAGTTTTCGATGGATACCCAACAGATGCTGCACAAAAAGGTACGAAGAGCTCTGAACATCTTCGCAGAGTCAAGCCGCACACATCTCCTGAAATAATATTTGATGAAAAAACCATGGCTCAGATTCCTCAAGGAAATTTCTTGTCAAACGAAAAAAACAAAATACGTTTCATCAACTTTCTGAAAACAAAACTGGAAAACCATAACATTGAAGTATTCCAGGCAGTGGAAGATGCTGACAGGCTCGCCATCACTACAGCTTTAACAGTTGCCTCTTCTTACGATGTAGTGTTAGTCGCTGGTGAAGACATAGACTTGTTGATAATCCTCACTGGAATATCACACCAACGTGAAATTTTTTTCAAGAAATGTGGAAGAAGCAAAACCCCATATGCGATCTATTCCAGCATAACTTCTCCAAGACATAAATTAAAACCGGAGCATTTCCTATTAATCCATGCGTAGTAGGTGTGACTCGACACCATGTTTTTTTGGCCAAGGAAAGATGAAAATTTTGTCCACCTTCCATAAAAATCCAGACCTCGTAAATGAAGCTGCAGTTTTTTTTTGAGCCGACCTCTACACCTGACGAGATAGCAGCAGCAGGGGAGCGAATAACAGCTGTTGTTGTCTACGGTGGCAACCCCGACACTCATAACCTCGACGAGCTGCGGTACCTCCTATTCTCGAGAGCTGCAGCGAACACGAGCTTCAATCTTGCCAGGTTACCTCCTACACGAGATTCAGCTAGATTCCACTTTTTGCGCGCCTACCATCAGGTCTGAATTATCATCGTTGAAATATGTAGATTTAGTTTACTTATAAATGTACAATTCTCTCACAGGTGCAGAAGTGGTTGGGCGTTGAATTGAATCCTCTCGACTGGGGGTGGATATCCACTACACACGGCCTCATCCCAAAAATGATGTCCAAAGACGCAGCCTCAGAAAATATTTTGCGGATGATTTCGTGCGGCTGCAAGAAGCGTTGTGGAAACGCGTGCAGCTGTAGAAAATCGGGATTAAAATGTTCCTCAGTCTGCAGCCATTGCAGCGGGGCCTCATGCGACAATGTGCCAGACATTGAACTTGATGATCTTGACTCCCCAGAAAGTGAAGATATGTCTAATATCCAAATTCTTGATAATAATGAAATGCCGGATGTTTCGCGGAGAGATTCCACAGAAGACATTAACAGTCCAGTTGCAGATCTTTCCTGTGAAGCAAGCGACGATTCTCAACCAGGGCCTTCCAAGAGGGCGAAATTTACTCAAATAATATAAGCCTTTTTGTGATTTTGTTATTATTTTATCTTTACTTTAATTTTATACGAACTCGTCTTCATCTTATTTTGACGTTATATTAACCAGCCTAAGTTTTAGTGAATTTCATTTTTGTAAGATTGTAGGCAATAAAGGTAGTTTATGAGCCTAACTTTTAGGTTTAATGCATTTATTTTTTAGATTAGATTTAAGAATAGTATATTATGATATAAGTGTATAAGAGGGCCTTTAAAGCACGCGCGACATATTTCAAAACACGACGCGCAGCGGAGTGTTTTGTAAGTCGCAAGGGCTTTAAAGGCATCTTATACACGTATATCATACGCTATTTTTTATTACGAAGTCATCATAATCTCAGAAATGTTTTAAATATTAAACTTAAGGGATATATTGACGAATATATTAATCTGTCACATTTGACATGATCAAATGTTTCTATAGCAACCTTTAAAAAAGTAGGCGCATCATAAACATCATTTTATGCACGCTGCAGCGTGCGATAATCGTTGATTATGATGCATGCGTAATAAAAAATATTTTACTGGGTGATGTTTTAAATATCGACCCAATTATAAACATATTTACTTGCCGTAACAATTCTTTACCTTATTTTGTTGTTTTTCCAATTGTTTCATTTTATTTCAAACAATAACAATAGCAATAGCAGTAAAATGAAGGTGTATAATATTGAATATATATATTTTTTTAAATCAAAAGTAAAACCAATATTGTAAAATATTATACACATACACATTCGAAAAAACCGGTAAATTTTAAAAGTTGTATTTCCAAAATTATTGAGTCTACGAAGATAGTTGTGGTCTCAAATTGTAAAAATTTTGTGTACTTAAAAGTGTACTAAACAATGATTCTGAAAAAATCGTCAAAAACTTTAAGAAATCGACAATTTTGCGTTTTTGCATTTTAGAGAAAATTCAAAAAGCTGTCTTTCGGAAACTGTTAGACCTACAGAGATGTTTGTAGTCCCAAATTATAGGAAATTTAGTCCACTTTAAAAACTGGATAGTTATTTCGAAATAACCTATTCAGGGTTAAAATCTCCAAAAACTGAAAAAATGTCGAAAAATCCGCGTTTTTTTTTGGAATTTTGACAAGGTTGCGTGCGATTATCGAGTTCGAAAACTTGGGTTATTCATTGGACCAACATCATAAATAACTCAACAAAAAATTTAAACTACCAGATTTGATGCACGGTCAAAGTTACTGGATTATCAGCAAAGTATTACTTCTCCTGCCTTGGCAGCAAAATGATTAGTCTCCATGGAAATAAAACGTTTGACATAAGTTGTCAAACTATAATTTTTATGGACATATACATTTCCATAGTAACCAACCGTTCCAACTTCCAACAATTGCGATTTCTATCAAATTTTGTTTTAATTTATCACTACAGGAAAAATAAAAAGATTGTGGGAATTGTAATAATTTGCAAATATACATATATCATTATAAACAATCGGAGAAAAAATTATATGTTCAACTCGACAGCAAAGTAGATTGACTGCCTTAGCTGAATTCCTAGCCTCGCTACCTCGCTACGCTCGGCTATGAACTATCAGCCGCGGCAGTCAATCTACTACTTTGCTGCCTAGTAAAACAAATCACTATTGTTTTTACTTGAGTTTCCTATTTGTATTACTCTCTTATTGTAAATATAGTATGTGGTTTTTCTGGGTTCTAAATATTAGTGAAAACCCTCTACAGCGTGTCCAAAAGAGCGTCCTCTATCCTCTTATGTAGGAAAGTATAAGATAGTAAATACAAAACATTTCTATTCTCAAGGCACGAAATACAGTGTTGCCAAGATGTTTAAAACGTCAGGGACATGTCCAACTTGTAAAGACAACTTCATTGTAAACAATAAAACTATACAGTGTGCATGTTGTGAGAAAGTTTTTCACAACATGTGTGTTAAAATGAAGGATACTCTCAGCAAGGCTGTGAATGACTGTAGCAGCGTCATGTGGTTTTGTGATGACTGCCTGGGAATAGTGTCTCAGAATTTGAGGATTGTAGGTAAAATTGATCAAATTGAACAGAATATCAATTCCGTTGCAAAGGCTGTGAGCGACCTGAAGTGTGAAAAACAGTATCTGGATCAAGTAAGGCAGCCTCAACCCCAACGCAGGAGTTATTTAAGAGTAGCAAAGGAAGGAATTGTTGTGGTAAAGCCAACCAAGGCCTGTCAAAGCAAAGAAACTAAAAGAATTATCAAACAACAAATAAATCCTGCAGAGATAGGCATAGGCATAAGTGGTATGAAGGAATCCCGTGAGGGTGCAGTTATCATTCAATGTGGGGATAGTCTGGAAGCTAAAGGATAACCTGGAGCCTAAAATAAGACAAAACTTTCTTACGACAGTGCCTTCGAGGAGAAATCCACTTATAAAGATCGTGGGCATTGAGGAGCAGTACGAAGAGCAGTCACTAATAGAAAAATTTATGCAACAAAACTCAGAAGTAATTGCGAAAGACAGCAATTTAAAGTTGATAGTCTCGAAGAAAATTCTAAAAACTTATTTTGCTATAGTGGAGTGTGATCCTGAGACTTTTCGACTTTGGAGGTGGGAAATGGTAGGCTGTATCTTGGATGCAGGGTGTGTAAATGCTATGAATACATAAAGCTGGTTCGATGTTATAATTGCAGTCAATATAACCATATCTCCAAAGAATGTAAAGAGAGAAAATCATGTGGAAAATGTGGAAGTTATGAACATGATGCAAAAATGTGTGATGCGGAGAAATTAAGTTGCATAAATTGTAAGCTGGCTAACGTAAAGCACAATCTGAATTATTATGTAGAGCATGGTGCACACGATTACAACTGTCCTGTGGAGGCAGAGTAGGGAGAGACCCAAGATCCAGTACAGTGATAGAGGAATATAGCAATTGCAACATGAAGACTATGTCAATAAAAGAGAAAATTGCTCTCAAATAATTTTACATCAAAATATACAATCTCTCCAAAACAAAACCTTAGAGATTGAGTGTTTCTTGGAAACGATGGTCACTAAACACCATGTGCTGCTTTTTAGTGAACACTGGATAGAGGAAGACAATGCAACATATGTGAAGATAAGTGGATATAACCTGATATCCTTGTATGCCAGACGAGAGATGAAGCATGGAGGTGTATGTATCTACTGCAGGGCCGATACATCTTATAGGGACGTTACGCCCATCGGGCGCATAAGCATTGAGATTGAGGGTATCATCGAGTGTACTGCTGTCTGCGATGAGGGTCTGGAAGTGCTCGTGTTGTGCTTATATCGCAGAGGAGTAGGAGAATATAAAGTTTTCATGAGCCGTATCGAAGAGATACTTGAGTATATATTCTGTAAGTACTCCAGATACAAAGTAATTATTGAGGGTGACTTTAATGTGAATTTTTTAGAACGAAACGACAATCGAGTAAAACAAATTTTAGATCTGTTTAATGTATTTAATCTTGAGCAAGGTGTATTTAAGCCTACACGAGAATGTGCGCTGTCGGCCACTTTAATAGATAATGTATTTTGTAATTTTGAGACGTTTACTTGCTATGTTTATAATACCGCATTGTCGGATCATCATTCGCAGATTGTTTATGTCCATGGACCTTCTGATAAACCTAGTCTAAATGTAAAATATGTGTACAGGAGAGTTTTCTCAAGAAGTAAAATAAAATCACATCCTTCAAACACGGGATTTATAGAGTAGATTGGTCGGATGTGTATAGCGCTGATACTGTGAATGGTGCATACTGTGCTTTTCTGTCTTTGATTACAGATATTTTCAACATAATATTTCCAATAAAGAAATGCATTGAAAGAGGGAAACAAAATTTCTGGATAACTGCCGGTATAAAGAAATCATGTAAAATAAAGAAGGTCCTATATTTTAAGAGAACAAGAGGTTTAATTTCTAATCAATACTTTAACAAATATTGTACAATTATTAAAAATGTCATAAGGGAAGCGAAAAAAGTATCAAATACTCAATACATAAAAAAATCTGACAATAAAGTTAAGGCTACGTGGAGAATTGTGAAAAAAAATCACAGCGAATAATAAAATTAATGATACAGTGCTTGACAGTTTTGGTAAAAAGCACTCTGATCCTCACAAGATTGTTAATATTTTAAATAAATATTTTATAAATGCTTGCCCTACTGTTGAGAAAGATTTGAATTATTTGTTTCCCATGAAACCTGTTGTGGAATCTGTTTTTCTGTCGCCGGTAGATTCCCACGAAATTTTTAAAGTTATAAAATCTCTTAAAAACAAAAAATCTGTAGGGGACGATAACCTACCTGTAGAATTAATTAAACAAAGTGCCGAGTCAATAATAAATTTGTGTTTTGAAACCGGTGTTTATCCGGATCTTTTAAAAAATTCAGTGAAGGCAGTTTTCAAAAAGGGGGAGGTGGACCAGGTGTCAGATTATAGACCCATTTCCCTACTTTCTAATATTGGCAAAATTTTTGAAGGGATAATATATGCTAGACTGATAGACTTCTTGGAGAGGGGTGCTATAATCTCTGATAGACAGAACGGTTTTAGGAAACGTAAGTCTACCATAAGGGCTATCTATCAGGCAATCGATAATGTATTGACTTCGCTGAATAACAAAAATATTACCATGGCAATGTGTACGTACCTGTCAAAGGCTTTTGACAGTGTCAATCATGATATTCTTTGCACAAAACTGGAAAACTATGGAATGCGTGGAAATGCCTATCAACTGATAAAATCATATTTACGGAATCGCACGCAGCAAGTTGTCGAGTGTGACGCTTATGGTAGACTTATTGCATCAGATAGAATCTCGATCACCAGGGGTGTCCCTCAGGGATCTATACTCGGTCCTTTACTGTATATTATTTATACTAACGAATTGGCTGATGTAACGGACGAGTATACGGTTTTGTATGCGGATGACACTACTCTTATATTTAGTACTGTGGATTCTGATGCTTTATTAACAAATGTATATAAGGCATGCGAGGCTCTCGA
Source organism: Pissodes strobi (assembly GCA_016904865.1). NCBI lineage: Eukaryota > Metazoa > Arthropoda > Insecta > Coleoptera > Curculionidae > Pissodes > Pissodes strobi. Next base: position 12,327 of record JAEQML010072158.1, read on the forward strand.
CAGCTACTTTACAGCCTCGGGTCTGCTTCTCAATGTGCCGAAGACACAATGTGTTGTTTTTGGAAAAATAAAGGAAACGGTACTCAGATTTACTTACCATAGAACAAGTATCATTAGTATACAGATCAGGTCTCATTTCTGGGTGTTTTGATTAACAGAAAACTGGACTGGAGAGCGCATGTCGAGAGTGTCGCAAAAAGTATCTTCAAATATTGTTATGCATTGAGAGTAATTACGAATGAAGTGAACACAGAGGCATCAATACCTGGGGCAATTCTGTTGATATTGGGCGAACCCTGATTCTTCAAAAGAAATGCTTAAGGTATATTTATGAAATGAAAATACGGGATACCTGTAGGGTCGTTTTTGTCAGTCAAGGGATTTTAACGGTGGTTAGTATGTACGTACTTGATTCCTTTATGTTTGTGTATTCAAACGGTGACCTGTTTGCGGAGTTTCAACGATTGCATGATCATAAGACTAGGTTCAGAACAGATCTTTTGCCTGCGAAAAACAATTTTGCATATATCCAAAGAAACGTTGTGTACTGTGCTATAATAGTTATTTTTGTTACAAGTACCTAAAATGGAGTTTTTCAGGACCAATCATTGCGGAATATGCGGAATAGCAGATGAGTCCTGAAAAACTTCATTTAGGTACGTGTGACAAACACTATTTTTTGTCATACGCTCCCAAAATTTAATTTTTATTTATACGCTTTTTGCAATTCTTCAGAACGCCCAAATTTGCAAATTTACCATAATTTTTTGAAATCATAATGTAGGACAAAGTTAGCTTAGAATTTGATATCGTAGCAACTATTTGACAATTTTGTCAAGTCATTCGAAATTTGACATTTAGACATACTTATTCAGGAATTTTGGAATAGTCCGTAAAAGTTGTCATGACGACTTTTAGGGACTAGGCCTAAAAAGAAGCATTTTACGGACTCAAATGAGTTCGTAAAATAGATATTTTTGGGAGCGTATGACAAAAAAATATTTAACTGTTTTCCAAAATCTGTTAGAGAGTTACCAAAGGTCACTGCCAAAAATATTGTAAAACACTATATACAAAGGTTTTGCTCTTTTCTATTTTTTTTTTGTAAATTGTATTGAACAATGTTCCATGCCTCATTGGCTATTGCACTGTAACTTTTTTACTGTGTTTTTATTTTTTGGAACAAATAAATGATTATCTATCTATCTATCGATTTTCACTGAAGTATAATTCTTATTTTAAGTTCTCTAGTGTATGCAGAGTGTTTGCTTTTTCTTATGCGGGATTCTAAATATAAAGAAAACCCTGTATAGCATTTTTGGCCGTTTATTTTGCTTTTATTGTACGTCGGATTTATTTCCGTGTGTCGTACACCAATACGTTTCAATTTAAGAAACTGTGCAGCTGGTTCGACGTCCGTAGTAAGCAAATTTACCGAAATTTACCGAGCGATAGAGTTTTTTTACATAATAATATATTTACAGGGTCATCAATTAAATTGGCATTAAATTTTGATGAATTGTCATTAGTATTAATTAATTCTTGCATTGCTCCCGATAGTCTGCTAAGCATTTACCAAAAAATTACACCACAAACAGGTTGTTCATAAAACTTTCCACAAAACGAATTAAGAGTGTAATATGTATCTGTTTCTAAAACAGAAATAATAAAATATAAAAATTCCGTCACCGAAACGGAGGCTATAAACATATCTTGCTTTAAATAGTTGGCGAATGATAGATGGATCGTTGAGCACGTTTGTTTATATAGTTTTATTATGTTTGTCTCCTGGTCTAATAGGCATTCGAAATTGATTGACGCCTTTCGAAAATTTATGAACATAAACGTGTCATTAATTTAGTGTGCCGCGTTTGTTGTTCATCGATACAAATAAACGACGTGTAAACTTATTGAAATAAAGCACTTTTGCAACTTTTTGTATATTTTGAATATAAATAATGTAATTATGTAAGTGGAGTAGTACAGTGGCTAGTAGAAAATTTTAGTTTGGGGTTTACTCTTCAGAGAAAACGTATAATTAGAAAAGAAAAAGCAAGAAGTGACAAAGAAAAGGAGGGCAAAAAGGGATTTGGTCCTTAAGCTGATATCAGACGGTTCACTTTTTATTCATTTCTGTCTTTCATTCAGCATCTTTCATTAAAGAATGAAACGTCCAGGCATTAAATGAATCAAAAGTGATAAATGAATTAATTAGTGAATCAATCCATCGGTGTTGGATTTCGGCATTCTGAGTGATCATTCATACGAATGAACCGAAAAGTGAACCGTCTGATATCACCTTTAATCGATCTGTTGAACCAATCAACACAAACAAAAAAAGTTAGGACAAATAATTCATCCAGCAATTCTGCTCCTTCTTTGGATGATATTAACCCTTATTACCGATCACTTAGACTTAGAAGAATGTCAGCGACTATTAGTTACAAGATATTATAATTCCGATCAACGATTACCTTGTGTTAGTTTGCGTCGAAACGGTGTAAAGTTTGCTTTAAATTTCATCACGCATTTTAATATATTGAAGTAAAGAACATTTTATCCACGATAATTACACGGATTATTTATCGCTATGATAAGACAATAACAGAAGGCAATAAAGTTAAACATTACGTATCAGTACGGGCCGGAGTCCTACTAAAATTATTGCCCCTTATCAGTTAGTGTCAATAAAACGTCATACTGAAACCTATTTCCACGCTTTCCATATCTATAAATAATTTAAACTGCTGTAAAAATAGAATATATAGGTAATAGTAAGTAGGTACGTGAGGGCTCATTTGTATCGATAACGAGCGATCTATTATTTTTAGACTGCCGATTGCCTTGATTTGTCGTTGAAACAGATATGGAAATATTCAGTGCAATAAACAATGAGATAATAGTTATAAGTGCGCTATGAGCATTATTACAGTCACGAGTTGGAAATATTGTCGCGATGAAACGCGAAATTTCCTCGGGTGCTGTAGTATGCCGCAGCAGATGGGGTCGGTCAAGTTTGCCCCCCGTATTAAACAAATTTTAATAATAAATGAAGCATAATTTTGAACACATTATGCACAATTTTGCACACCGCAAATAAAATTTTGCACACCCACAGAAGGAAACTAGAGCTGTTTTTTATACGGGGGGAAAACTTGACCCTGTCTGTTACAAAATTGAAAATTTTTTATGCCACTCGATTCGGAAAATTTTGCACAATTTTGCACACCTATTTTCAAATTTTGTACACTTATTTGGAGAAAGTTATGAGGTTTTAAAAATGTGAGTTTTTCCCCCCGTTTGTCAAAAAGTGGAAAAATTTTTGATGCTGCCAGGTTCTACTAATTTTGCACAATTTTGCACACCT
>JAEQML010072159.1:0-15692 GCA_016904865.1 Pissodes strobi
AATTAAAGCGGGTAATTTAAGATCATAATTGAGATAACCATGGCTTGGGCGAGCCTGGACCACGTCAGCCGGTCTCATATAATAATAACAGTGCTTTCAACCGAACAATTATTGGTTAGATACCAAATATTACTTATAGAAAACAACTGGCTAGATAATGAAAGCAAACTGGTTTTATGTTATTAAAGTTTCGAGTTCGTTTGTTGCGATACAGTTTGTTAAGATAGAAATGAATTAGATGAAATAGCTTAAGCTGAACACGAGGCTGAACATAAAATAAGTACGGTACATTGTGGCAACTTCCGCTTGGCTTGCCGCACTAGTTAACTGGGTAAAGCCGGGCTCCCATTCTCGTGTATTTGGCAAAATATTTGTCAATTGCTCATATTTGTCAAGTAGTGGAAGTGGTATACTCGGCTAATATTTGTACAATTATTGGCCACTGGCGAAGTCCCGGCGGCTGTCGGTAAAAATTAGGCGAGTCAAAGTGATTACAATTATTTGCGTATTTGACAAGTGCATACTTGTTGATGCACTCTCACTACTTGCAAATATTTCGGCAGTTGGTATTGGTATTCTGTTTTTGACTTCGGTTGCGTGTGCACGACGTGGTGTGAGTTTTTTCAATGGAGTGGTCTCAAGAAGTCGTTTTTTAATTTCTCGATCTGTAGAATTCGTCTGTATAGGACATTCGCGGCAATTTCTCCATTCTTCCTGATGGTTCTCGAATAAGGTCCTCTATCATAATGGAGACATTGTACCTGAAACAAAAATTTTGCCTAGTATACCAATTTTCAGAATACCTACAGAGGTACGGTTTCTGATTTAGGTCGATGAGGATAGATAATGGTAATAACTTACCTGTCTCGACTTTTGTTTAAGGAGGTCATCCACCAACTTCTTCTTATTTTTGCTTTCTATACGCTTTTTTTCTCCCCATCACAATATAGCTGACAGCTACTACCACAAATGCTGCAGCTGCAGCGGTGCGACTATACATGATCGAAAGAAAATGAACACTGAATCATCGAGAAAACGCTTAATTGCCAAGTACACAAGTATTGGAGTACTTGTCAAATACAGGAGTAGTGGGAGCGCTGCACTTGTCAAATTGACTTCGGAACTTGGTGTACTTGCCAAGTATGCCCAAGTACGCAAATATTTGCGTACTTGCCAAATATACGAGAATGGGAGCCCGCCTTAAGTCTAAATTGGTATTAGTGAACGCTTCAGTAATTACTCTTCGATGTTGATATCAATTAATTATAAACTAGTTTCATGGGTAGATATATCTGACTACCCATAAATCCGCGTTAGCTTATGACTAACTTTTTAATACTTTTTAACACAACTGCACTTTACGCATCATGTATTGAATATACAAAAATTCCATTAGTCGCACTTGAGGATGACAAAATTGGAACCTTGCCATGATTTTGTTTAATTATTAAAAAACATAAAAACTGCATTGATTATATTGAATTATAATAATTCATAGTCGTAGAAAAAGACATTGTATGATATGTGTCCGTAAAGTCTCATTTTGATAATATTTAGCAGTCGTTTCACAATGTATGATTACGTACTTATATCATAAATGACTATTATCATGTTATTGGTCATATTTTAATACAGCATAACATTAATAAATTAAATTAACCATAAAAATAGACATATCAATATTTACAACCGTCAGTGTTTCTCATAATGCATTAATAACGAAAAGCTTATTACCCTACTTAATACGTTCTCCGTTAAAATGCCATTTAAGGATCTTCAGGATCGTTAATACCTCGATTAATAGAATTTGACGTAAACTTCTCCCCAATTTTTTTAAATTTTATCTCTACTAATTGCTGAGATGTGACAACAATGCATTTTTAGTAAAAAGTACTGGAACGCTTAAATATATTCAAAATCGCTAATGCTGCATTTACAAGATACAGTATCTGTGGGTTTTTGAGCATGCGGAATTGAACAACAGTCTTGCCATTGTTGTCAGATTTTTCAGTTTTGTGCTATACGTAGTATTCCCCATTTATGTTTATAGCGATGGATTAGGAGAGCCAAATTTAATAAAATCCAATATTTTCACAGGTTTCATTTAAAATAAAAGAAATAATAATATGTAATAACAATTTTGGAAAACTGATATGTTCGAGGATATGTTAGGCTAACATGGAGTTCCATTTGCTCTAAAGCTCCAGACATTTCAGAAACAAGGAGTTAATTTTTGTCTTTAATCTTTTGTATGCTTCTCCTCAGACTTTATGCAGGATAGGAGATGGTTCAAGTTCTACAAGAGGCAGATACTTAGACCGTGCTCAAAAGCCAACGGGCGAAACAACAAGGATAAAACCTCAGATAAAACAATAGCTAACGCTAAAATAGCGTGAAATTAAAAGCCAACGGGTTAACGCAATAATGTAACAATTAAATTAATAAAAATTTAATACGTAACCGAAACAGTATTTTTGAATTAAATATTCAAAGTGTGCGCTGTTATTGGCCAAACAATATCTCAGTCGATCATAAAACTCTCGCATTGTGTTGTTCAACATGTCAGGTCTAATAAGTACTGCTTCAGCGCGGATTCTTCCGCAGAGTTCATTAAAATTTTCAGAACCGTCTCGCAGACTCGGTTCTTCATATGACCCCAGGTTTCAAATGAAACCTGATTTTAATAAATTGGCTCAACTAATCACCTAATGCATCACTATAAAAATGAATGGGGGATACTACGTATAATGCAAAACTGGAAAATCTGACAACAATAGCGAGACTATTGGTCAATTCCGCATGCTTAAAGACTCCCAGATACTGTATCTTGTAAATGCAGCTTTAGCGATTTTGAAGATATTTAAGGGACAGCAATTAGATAAAAGTAGATAAAATTTAGAAAATTTGGGGTCTTACTAAATTTGATACTCCCAATATATTGCAATAAAAACAAATGGGCTTTCCATTTAAGAAAACAAAATGACTATGAGCAGCGCAAAGCTGGCAACAGTGCCGATATCATGGTTCAATTTCGCATGGCCGGAAACCCCAGGTATTACTGAATTTTATAAATGCAGCTTTAGTGATTTTAAAGATATTTAAGCGTTCCAATACTTTTTACTAAAAATGCGCTGTTGTCACATGTCAGCAATTAGTAGAGATAAAACTTTGAAAATTTGGGGACTTACTAAGTTTGATACGCCCAATTTATTGCAATAAAAACAAATGAGCGTTCCATTTAAGATAACAAAATGACTACGCGCAGTGCAAAACTGTTAATCTGGCAATAGTGCCGATATCATGATCCAATTCCGCATGCCCGGAAACCCCCAGGTACTGAATTTTGTAAATGCAGCTTTAGCGATTTTGGAGATATCTAAGCGTTCCAGTACTTTTTTCTAACCCCGTATGCCAGTTGGCAACTTCTTTATGGTATTTATTATTAGTATATTGCACACATATTATATCATATTTTTGTTAAAAATATTTGTTGTTTTATGAAAAAATCTAAAATATTTTTCTTCTGCTACATGACATTTAGATCAACAACTAAATTTGAAGCATTACTTAATTTTCCACCACGATTTGCAACTAATAGTTTTGACAAAGAAACATCGAATTCTATTAACTCACGACCCTTTAAACATGTAATAGCAAACAAGAAATAGTTAATATAGGTACTTACTTTTCTAAAATAATGGTCACAGAGTACGACTATGAGTTTATTTACTTACGCATGGAATGTCATATTTGGGTTTAAAGAGCCTATTTCTCGACACATTAAGCACTTCCTAACCATTCTTCAATGTAGAATTTAAAGAGAAACGTCCATCGTTCAAAAAAAACATTTAATTAAATCCACAAACATCGATACGGCAAAAACGCTATAGCCAAACACCTGACATTGCTACTGTGTTTTGATGAACATGGCGGCCAATTCCTTCTAGACGAGTGGCGGCTACGCGACGTTGTCGGCGTGCGCGGCAAGAGGCAGTACCACTGATTTCGTGAACAATGTGAAGTGATGAAGTAATGACATAGAGCCCAGTTTACATTAAATTTCTAGCGGAAAATAGGTATAACACTTCGTACTTTTTTTGTTTCCATTTTGATTCAAGTTTTGTAATATAAATGTTTATATGTTGGTATAGGTATTATAATCTACACGGTATACTTTAAAGCGAAAAATTTATATTATGACATGCTCTATTTTCTAATAAATGTAATTTTAGGTGTCATCGGCAACAGCGCCGCAGTAGCGATAAGTAATAGTATGGCTTGCGTCTTAGAGAATATATCATAATATAGTCTAAGGCTTGCGTAGTATTTTATAAGAGGGGGAAGAAGGAGAACGAGTTAGGCGTATTAACACCTAGTAAACAAATCTGTTTATTTTTTTATACGTCTTTGGCACCTATAGTATTTTAGATTTGTATAACCCTCGCATATCTGGAAAGAAAAAAATTAGGAGGGAATGAGAGGTTACGGTGGATTGAGTAGCAGGAACATAAAATGTGGACAACTATTTAATGCTATGTTAATAATACTTCGCCCTTCCTTCATAACGTCTGGAAACTAATTTGAAAGTACTTTTGTATGAAGTGTTTCTCAGAATACTTTCCAGGATACTCTCAGTAATGTTTATAGCTGAAGGCTACTTGGGGCAGTTTACACAGATCAACAGTTATTGAAATCGTTATCAAGGAAGTTGCGAAAAAATCAATTTAATTCTATTGAACGAGTGCTCCTGATTTTTGGTTTCCTATGCCATGGACCGAGTCATGGACATAGTTACATTAGGTACTACTAGAATTTAGTGCAGTGCTTCATGTTACATCAATACAGTTTCTATATAATATGTGCAGGAGGATTTTGGTAAGTAATTATTGTCAAATAGGTTAACCAAAATATAGGATCTATCGTTAGTAGCAGAACTAAGAAAACAAATTGTTACCCTTGTAAATTATATCAATCACTATTAATTATATTCATTGGAGGCCTATTAGTAAGAGAAATTGAGAACGTATATACGACATCTAAATTATTATAAAAGCAACGAAAAAATTATTGAAGTAAAAGTTATAGAGAGTTAGAGACTATTATTTACTACAACTAGTTTCAATTCTGTAGGGAGTTCTACAATTTCATAGCTACATATTAATGAATATTTTAATTCTTCACTATTAATTATGGGCTTTCCATTGCTAGATAAGCTTTTCTTTGAAGCGACTGTTTTCGACGCCAATTTTTTAGTTAATTAATCTTTATATGGAATAATTGTGCATGATGTTACATTTTTGCTGTTCCGGTTATTAAAAGTACGTGTGTACTCTTGGGAACACGAGATATGTAATAAAAATCAAACATCATCAGTCTAGGCAATCATATTTACAAAACCTCTTCATGACTAAATATTATCTAATATATACGACTTTTAATACGTGTTGTCGGTAATTGCAAGGCATCTTAAGCACATGTTTCAATTGCTTAAGTTTATATCTCGGTTTATATCGTTTAACTCTTCGTTCTTCGACCATCAGCTCACAGTACAGAAGATCCTATTACCATCATTGGAAGGTCGTTCAGCGCTGACTATTGCGTAGATCCTAAGTGTTTTTTTTTAACTACGAAATAATTATGGAGTGTGTTCTTATGTGCGTATTATTTCTTTTTAAATAGATATATCTATTTTCCGAATGTCGAGGGGCGACTCACTCGCCAAAATTTGTACATCGATTTCAGAAATCGCTGCGATTTCGACAGTGTTTAAAGGTTTTCGGAATTTCGAATATGATTTTATTATTTCGGATCAATTTTCGATGGATTTCGTGATTTCGGAGAAATTTTGAAATTATTCTCAGATATTTCGAAAGGATTTCGCGGAATTTCGGAAGGAAACATACATCAATTTAGGGTAAAAGCAAAGGAACAAAAGGAAATACACAATAAAATATGAAGAAAATGCATTTTCTAGGTTGGACTTCTAATTTATTTTGCAAAAAATCTTATTAATACGATTTTTGTTACATTTGGCTTCCTTTTGTTAACCGCCAAAAATAAAAAACACAAATATTTAAAACTTATTTATTCTTTGATTTTTTTTACATCTTTTATTTTTTTTTCAATTTCCAGGTTTTGAAACCTTTTTCTCACACGGGCAGTAAATAACAGGGTTTTAAAAATATATTCTTGCGAAACAGTCTGAATGTTCTCATCTTGCGACCAATTGTATTGATTTAAGTTGAGCTTTAAAAACTTTACTCAACACAGGTTGTCTCATTTATCTTGAGCATTCGTCTGATGTACTATGTGGATGCTCGACTATGGGTGTCATAGATGACTGCGTAGTACTGTCTTCTTCAAATTCACTCTCAACGGGAATTTCCGAGGGAATTTCTGTTTCTCTGTATCTATTTCACTCCCGGAATTATATTTTTCTCGAACACCAAACACAACGGTTTTTCAAGTTTTCCTCCCATAGTTTTACATCTTAATAATGACTCATTTGATAGCGGCCATTTTTTCTGTTAATAATCACGTTAGGTACTTTTTTACAATAACTTCTTTATCTATATCATTTAATTTTAAAAAAGATGAATCAGTTGTAACCTCGGTTGTAACAGTCTACGATTTGTATTTTTTACTATAATCTTTAATGTTCTTGAGTATTTTTATGTCGCTTTCTCACTTCCTGTTCGCATGAGAATTGAAATTGTGTTCGGACCGAGGTTCGGACATTGAATCTGGCTGGATCAATATTAGATTCTTCAGTTTGGCATTGAATCACTTTATACGTTTAAATGATTGATAAAGTGCTTAAAATGTGGTGGTTTTCATTATTAAAAAGAGGGAAAATCGGGAAAAAACAGTTTTCAAATTTGAGGATGAATATCTCTAGAACGAAACGTCGCCCGAACGAATTGACTTTAGGTGATGAGCATCCCAAAATCTACCATGATGTCAAATTTCGTCAAGATCGGCGATAGTTTCAATAACTGGAAAATTGAAAATGTATTTTTCTGCAAAAAAACAAAAAAAAAATTGGATTCGTGTTCTACGACCCAAAAACATGGTGTATGCGAAAAAAATCCGAAAAAACAGTTCACACGCTAATACCAATAATTACTAACAAAAATTTAAGAAAACATTTTCCGGCTCATTTTCCTGAGTATTTTTCCTAAGATATATTCCCCAGTAATATTTTTTAAGGAATGTTTTTTTCAGTGAAATGGATAAAACTCGAGGGTAAATATCAGCGAGTTCAAGATTAACGTCGAACACTCAGAGAAATTCAAATGTGCAAAAGCAGGTATGCAACCTAAACAAAGACAAGACTTATCTAATTTGAACTTAATATTCACCGGAAATGTTATAGGCATGCCACTCAAGACACTTCAAAAGGATGTTTTTATCGGGTTTCTTACTGTGACCGTATAGATATATGGCTGCTTTCGAAGTTGTTGACGCCAGATATTTAAATTATTGTGGTCAAACGATTAAAACTTGTAAAAATATCATACGTGGTAAAAATCAAGGTTAAACTCTCCCTAAAAAATTAGAAGCCTAATATGGCATACATGTAACCGAAATTAACGGGGTGTTACTTAAGTAGGCCAAACTTCAGGATGTGACTCTGAGTGATTTTAAGACGAAAAGTTTATATAAACATAGGTTTGGAAATCCATTGTTTCCAAAATACAGGGTGCTCAAGTTTAAGGAAAAAACGATACGCCACTTACTTTTTTTCTAATTTTGGTGTTTATTTCGGATTAGGGAACTAAATATACAGCTTTTTGTCCCTTGAATTATTTTCGTATCTGGCTTACTTTGAAGGAAAAAAAGTAAAAACCCTTTCCCGAAAAAAACGGCAAAATCGGTCTGACACGTAATCTAAAAATTACCGCAATACACATCAGAAAAATATATAAGTATTTGTTTCATTTTAGGCATGCCTTGGGTTAGTTTGGGCCTTGTTTATATAGGTAATAGTTATTCAACCTCGAACTGAAAAAAGGCCTCATCGCTAGATGGCGTCCGGCCTGAAATGTGCCCATTGACGAATTTCAAGAAATTACTACGCGTCCTACGAGAAACGTTGCGTGGAGGGAGTTCCTACATTTCTATTGGTGCATTCCCAAGGGCTGTTACCTGGCGGCGCGGAGTGGACGAGTGTTCGTAATAATTCCGAATATCTCATTGTTTATTTTTATATTTTCCGCCATTGTTCAAGTTGAACAAGCTTTACTTTGTAAAATGTTTGTGTTTGGGTTGTAATGATTAATTTTGGGCTGAGTAAATTGCGATTATCTATCTACGTTTTTTTTTCTAGGTAAGTACAAAAGTACCCACTTCCTTTGTTTTGTAGTTTTTGTCGGAAATCAGAGTGTTGCAATAGCAGTTTCGAAGTTTAATAAACAGAACAGGTTTAATTAAATACGATGAACATTTTTATAATAATCATATATATGTAGACAGGGATAGGGTAAATCTTTACATCTACTTTTCTATATCCATCAGTATGCTTTCTCATATTAACGTTTATTTTGTACGTAAGTACATAGTAGATGTTGCACGTCTAGGTGTCTATGAACAGTTTTGAATAGTTAATTAATTGATTGATAGGCATGTATAAGGAAGGATGACAAATGTATGGAATGAATATTGAATTTAATTAATAGCATATTATGATATAAGTGTATAAGAGCACTTTTAAAGCACGCGCGTTTAGATTTCTTTAAATTTACTTTTTTGGGTTGTTCCACATTTGTATTGTTTTAATTGTTTCAGTTTTTGACAAACAAATTCTTTACAAACTAAGTCAAAATTACATTAGATTTTAATTTGTTTCAGATAACGTCTATTTTGAGAGCATCAATTTGTAAAGGAACATCCCCTGGGCGAGAAAGCTTTCTTTGATCGCTGTGCCTACAAAGTATGTCTTCATCATTGGTGCCAAATATTTTCCCATTAAATATGGTTCAAGAAATCTGAGCAGTTAAATTTTTAAAGAGTGCTTTTTATGTACTTGGGTACTCTTTACTTCACCTTCATCAATAGGAGAAGACTTATCCACAAACTACAGGCCTATGGAATTACAAACAGTGCACTTTTTTGGTTCACTGATCACCTGGAGGATCGCTCCCATGTGACTAGAGTGAATAATGTGTCCTCAAATCCGTTTGATAGTGAGATAGAGGTGCCGCAGGGCAGTGTTCTGAGCCCCCTTTTGTTTGTGCTATATGTCAATGACCTATACCGAGTTTTAAATTATACATTTCTAAGTTTGTTTGTGGACGATATGTTGATCTGTGTTTGCGGGAAGGATTTTAATCAGGTAGTAGATACTACGAAATCAAAACTTGACATCCATTATAACTCGTTGTGTGTAAATAGGCTTAGGTTAAAAAAAAAGACAAAGTACATGGTTTTTTGGCTCTAAGCAGAATTGTAATAGATTTCTAGAAAATAATTATTGGGTTAAGATAGATATCTAATAGCCTATTTGAAAATGCATCTAATAATATTTAGGGGTAGTCTTGGATTCTCAGCTTAATTTTTCGTTACATGTAGATCATATTAGAAAAAAAATTGGAAAAGATAGAATTTTTTAGGAGAATAGCTGAGATTCTTAGTCACTGGAGTCGTGTTCTTATATATAATACCATTATATATCCGCATTTCAATTACTGTTTTTCATTGTTGATATCAGGTAAAAAGGCTGATATACAAAGACTCCAGTTGCTATGAACTAAAGCTATGCGCATTATATTATTCTGTACACATTATACTCCCATTAATTTGATGCTAAAGCCACTTAGATGGCTTTCAATACAGCAAAGCATAGATATGTCCAATGTACTATTTATTTTTAAAACAAAAATCAATTATTGCCCGAATAAGCTGATTTGAAGGTGATTCATATTTATCCCACCGGGAATTCATAATTAATGTTTTATTAAGGACTTTAATATATAAACAATGTAAGTCATAATCAAAATGCGAATTGACGTTATAATTTTTTTATTCACTATCCACTTTTATTCACGGAGTAAAAAACAACATTTTAATATTACTCCAAGAGTTATTTTTAGTTACTTAGTATTCGAAAAAGTTGTTTGCTGTTTTTTTAACTGGAACATAAAACTTTAAATATATATTATATAATTGTATTTTTCCAATTTACTACAATTAAGGATTTTTTCACAGTGTAAAAAAGTAATATTTTTCTAGCGAGTTTGAATTTTTTAAATTAAAAAGTAAGTTTTATGGACCAATATTGTTTGGCACGAAACATGATTTTGAATATGATTTGACAATTTTAAATATATATACATATATAAATTTTTAAATACTAATAAATGAGATCTGTGAATCATCTTATATTTAAATAAAGATAAAACATTAATTGACTGATTATAATTAATTTATTAGTTGATTCTTATTAAATGCTGATGCTTTTAAGTTGTATCTATGTTAATGTAGTCCAATTACTTTTCGATATTTAAGTAATATTTATAAGTACTTATTTATGGAGTTGTAGTCGATCTAATCTCTTGATACATCAGTTTATCACAATAGCTATATTAGCAACTTCTGATTGAAAAATAGCAAAAATAATTATGGTTTCTGGTGATTAATTGTAACTTATAATATACAAGAAAGTTTTTTTAAGAACATGTATAACTTTACAAGTTTGATAGGCAATAACACAAAACTTTGATATGAAAAAATTTGGCATCTAAGATAAAATAAATGAATTATTTCAAAGGGAAATAATACAAGTGAACATAAAATGATCAGTTGAAAATAAGGGATGAATCAAACCAGAAGTTGCCCGAAACAGCACACTACTCTCGATGCTTATTTTTTATCTTATACTTGTTCTTTAGTTTTAAGGGTTGTATAGGTTGATGTGTTTTATCAATTGAATTGTTTAATTTTCGAGTAAATATAGTTTTACTCGGATGTTGTTTATTTCACTATCCTAAATCCGAATTTTTTCAAAAATTATTTACTTGATTATAGCGAATAAACTACAGTATATATTTTGAAGAGTACATTTATATTAATTTAATTTGATTGTCAATTATGTAATAATGATAATAATGGCTATAAGCGATTGAAAGTTTTGAACATTGGCTGTTGGCCTGGAGCAATATTATATGTACCGATACATAAATTAGTATTAATATATGCCGAACTCATATAAAATAAAGACTTATTCAAGGTAAGAGTTTTGATTTCAGTTTTTAAACACCTTATTTCTTATCTCCCCCTCTTTTGCAAAAATAATGAAATTTAATAAAATAAAAATATTTAATTTTATTATTAATCTCCAAATAACAAGACATTTTAATCAATAATTTGATAAATACATGTTTCTGGTGCATTAAAGCATAAAATTGCAGAAAATGTTTAATTGTCTTCTTTCTATAAAAAGAAAAAATACATGAAATAACTATACCTACCTACTATTGGAACTAAATTTAATTTTTATCTATATTTCTCTATAAACATTGCAAGTTTAAAAATTGTGATACCTTACTTTTTGACTAATAATAGGAAACGAATAATCAATTTTTAAAAATATAATTTTTTTTATAGTTTAATAATATGTTTTTAGTGTTCCTAATTTTGAATGCGTTAAAATATCCAGTTTATATTGTAAAATTTTACTTATATCAAGTCAAAACGTTTTACATTTAGCAAATAGGATTTTATTATTGTTCATTATTTTCCCATTTTTTAATGGCATATGCAAATCTATTTTCTTCGACTACTGCACCAATTCAATTAGGCCTATATGAATAAAATAGAAACTAGCAAAGAAATTGACACAAAAATCAATGTGTTAAAAATGCTAAAAACCATTTTCTCAAACATAAAATAAATTCAATTGAAAAGTCAAGATTGGGGAAGCAGTATTGGAAATTTCATTTTGTGTGTTAAAATTAAACTGATAAAACCGGTTCTAGCCACTTAGCCTTGGCTGAAGATCATTTCTTGGAAATCTACGGCTCCGCGAATATAATATTGTATTCCCCTTTCTACCCCTTCCTTTTCGTATGTAGGGTAAACATTGCACGTGTTTTCATTCATAAATACTGTTTTTGGTGCCAGCCACTGGGGGCAGCACCTCTCCACAGGCCCCGTTGAACGACTTTCTTCTTATAAAGACAATGGTTTGGGTCTCGGTTTGTGTTACTTAGTTTTATTTGGTCGCGCCCCTGGAGCGAGCGAAGCGAGCGGAGTGCCATGCGAGAAGTGAAATATTAATAGAATGATAAAAAAAAATTTAACTGCTACGGAACAGTAGAGCCCTTTTTTCCCTAACCTTGTTACGCCATTGGAATATTTATAAAAATATCACATATTTAAAAAAAAAATTGTTTTTGCCTCGGTTTTTGCAAACCGAATATTTTCTATTTTTGTCCACATTTTTTACCCCACGCAGCAGCTATTGGCTCCACTGTCCCGCAAGACATTGATTACTATTAAGTTTCCGCCAATAAAAAACGTCTAAAAATGACGACAAATTCTCAACGTATGTGTTTCTGAGAAGAAAAAAAACGACAAAATCGGCTTGACACTTGACATGTCAACTAAATAATTACCAGAAAAACTTTACCTACATCCACATTTGTTGTATAGATCAACCCAAACTAACTCAAGGGATGCCCAAAATGATAAAAAAAATATATTTTAAAGGAGGATCCACCACATTTGAGCCGAAAAAAAGCTTCCAAAGTTTGAGTTTTGACTCAAATTTCCAGCACCACTTCACAAAAGCATCAGAAGTAGGTATAGGCAATAAACAGTAATAAACACCAGAAATCAATATATATTTTTTCATTTTGGGCATGCCTTGTGTTAGTTTTGTTTGGTAGTAATCCAAAATCGTAAAAAACTTTAAAACGCTCACCTGTAAAATTGTAAAATATTTACTTCGTGAAATTAAGGACGGCGACGGTATGATACGTTCTAAATTACGCAGAGCATTGATATAAATTATTATTGTCAAATGCAGTGCGGACGTAAAGTTAAGAATATTCCCATAAAATATCAGTCATTTTTTTAAAAACATTGCGTTTTCATTTTTTTTTCAAATATTTATATATGCCCATTTAGAATATATAGCCAAAGATTTTTTTTGAATCAATTCTGGGAAAACTTTGTTTTCAGATTTATTCTTTACTTAATGCTGCCCTCACTTTCGGTCACACTAAGAAAAACCGCCAGAATAGTTTAACATTAGGCTGTAATATTATACTTGGCCAAATTTCAGACAAAGCGTTCGTTCAGTTATAAATGAGATGCTTAGTTTGAGACACCCTGTAATTATACAGCGCAACTACCTGATATGTGATGATAACACTCAATAACGCAATTTGTTTTCTTACTTCTGCTTTTTCATTGATGCAACAATAATACTTATTAACGAAAGCAAACATTGTTGCAATTATAAATAATACGTACCATTCGAAATCCGCACAAAGCGCGCTCCAATCCAATCCCACAATTCATCAACAACCGTTTTACTTTCCAATCACTGCACACAAAAAACTAAACAAAAACAATACTTGAACATAAAACTATCTTGGAGAAAAAAACAAAACCAACACAAATAATTGAAAATGTATATTTTTAATGCTCGAATAAATTATACAACCACCTTGCGATTTACTAATTAGAGTGCAATGTTATAATCCACGTAAGCTAGACGCGAAAAGCCGGTATATGGCGAACGGATCGAAAAACGTACCTAAACAACACGCTCGCTCGCACAGTCTGACGGTAGGAGAGAAACCGGCAGGCTGGCTAGCGTCGCAGGAGAGCCGGCAGGATGCGTGCGGAGCAGGACCGACGGTTGGGACTGCTAAACGCGTGCCCGAAGAGATTTTTGTCATACTTACTAGGGAAGCAGACAGACCGTTGTAATGTAATAGTTTATGCCCATAATTTTTTTTCTACAAATCTGTTACAAACGCAATTTGTAACCCCCCACGTCCCCCCCCACCCCCCTTGGGCTTAAAAATGTGCCTTAAAAGGGCCTTTTTTAATATTGTTGAATGCACTGAAAAAATATTTACAAAAAAATATTGGACAATATTTTCTTTGGAAGGAATTGACATTTCTAACAGGTGCCAAATTTGGCACAATTTGTAACAGGCAGAGCGATATATAAGCGGGGGGTTGGGGGTCTGAACCCCCCCCCCCCATCCATGGCTCCAAAAATGTGTGTATCCGGCGGCCCTGTTGGACTTTTTAACTTAATTCGCTACAATACACGGTGTTCCATTAAAAAATATATAAGTTGTGCTTACACCGCTCGCGGTAATGCACGATTGTTTTATTGGATAGTCTCAAAAAGTAGGTTGGTTGGTTTTTAGTTATGGGCTTCGCGGTTACGCATTTACCCAGAAACGACCCCTATCCAGGCTTAGTAAGAGCTGGGGCGACCCATCCCAGATTAGTTACACCTTGGTGGATAGGGATACTATTTTTTGAACCCTCAGTATGTCGAGTATATACTCCTGAAGGCTCAGACTAATTCATGCACGGCTTGTTTTAAGGTTCGAACACCACCGGCTGGACATTCACACACATTTAGATCTTGTACATGCACGGTTAGAGTCTTATGCAAAGGGGCTTCACACAATGCAGATATAACCAGTTGCTGTCAGAGATACTTCCCATCTACGCAGGGCCCTCAGCCCCGATCTCCTTCAGATCACGTAACCACGTGCAAGAATCTGGAAGAATCCTCGTAGGAATCGACCCTACATTAAGCGACCCACCCTAAACACTGTCCTAACCGGCCACGACTTCCCTTTCGAACCAACGGGGCCCCAACGCTTTCTGCCGCGAATCACGTGCACTACCCGTGCGAAGTCAGGTTAGAAAACCAGGCTCCCTTTCCACGTCCGAACGCCGCCAACTCCAAAGCGGAAGTCCGTCTCAAAAAGTAATAAGTGAAAAACCCTATAACTTTTGTATTTACACATTTTACCTACTATTTGTAAATAAGCCTCTAGGTGGGGGTCAAAATATAAATGAACAGCCTGTACTACCGGCAAATGATTCAAGTTATCGGTCCTGATCTCTGGAGCTGGCAGCTGTGAAAATTGATATATTTTCTTTAATTCTAGCTTATATTGCAAGCATATGCTCGGTCTTCCTCTTTTCTTTTCTAGAACATTGGCACTCATGAGTACTTCCGCAAGGACTATGGACGATGGAGACCGATGGATTGTTAACGAGTTAGAATTTATTTAGCCAAGTTTTTAAGTCCTTCACCATTTATTACCGTACTTCTGTGTATACTTACTAGCAATTTGTCTCCATTATGAAATAAATTATGGAGGGAATGATACCATATTACAATGATTACTTTTTCTCGGGTGAATTGAAAATAGTTTATGCCTAGTTTATCGCTTATTTATGTGCATTTATGCCTTATCTAAAATACAGTTGTTCCTATATTTGAAATCTCGAGTTGATTACAGTCCCGGAATTATGCTGTTGTTTTGCAAGCCGAGAAATAAGCGATAAGTGCAATTAATTGACTTGAATCTTATCGTGCAAATTCTGTTATTGTATTAGTCAGAATTTGATTAAAAATATTGCGATTTAACATAAACAAGTAATGTAAATATGTTCTATATTGTTGTGGAGGATTCATTCTTACCCTG
>JAEQML010072160.1:0-15692 GCA_016904865.1 Pissodes strobi
TGTACAGGGTGCGCGACGAAAACTTATTCACATCTTATTTCCCTACATACTGCCCCCCTTGGGGAACAAAATGGCAACTATATATTTTGTTTCCCAAAATTACAATGCCTCAGGTAAAGGACAGATTTTTGTTATGGGTCTGGTAAGTAAACCATCGACAGTTCTCAATTTTACTGCTCGAACCTTACCATCGGAACTAGGAATTAATTCGACGATTCTTGCACGAGGCCAGGATAACGGGACAGAATTATCTTCTTTCAGAAACACTAGTTCATTTATTTCAGGGTTCCTGTAAGATTTTAACCATTTTGGCCTATTTTGCAATCGATTTAAATAATCTCTGGACCAACCTTTCCAAAAATCTTGCTGGATCTTAACACAATGTTGCCACTGATCAAGTCTATTTACAGGGACATCAAGCACATCCTTTTCTGGAAAAGATGTCAGATTGGTGCCAATAAGGAAATGTCCTGGGGTTAAATACGAGAAATCAGACGGGTCATTAGACATAGGGCAAAGGGGTCTACTATTAAGTATGGCCTCAATCTGAGCCAAGCAAGTGCTAAGTTTTTCAAAAGTTAGCTGCACATTTCCAACTACCCTATACAGGTGATGTTTAGTGCTTTTGACTGCGGCCTCCCAAAGACCACCCCAGTGTGGGCTATGAGGTGGAATAAACTTCCATTGTACTTCTGATTCGGACAAATAATCAACTATCCCACATACATTGTGGTGATCCTTAAAGAAATCCGCAAGTTCTTTTAATTGGTTCCTAGCACCCAAGAAGTTTGTTCCATTATCACTGTATATTACAGCCGGGTTCCCTCTTCTAGAAATAAATCGTTTAAGAGTAAGTATAAATACTTCTGTTGATAAAGACGAGACCAACTCGAGATGCACGGCCTTAGTGACCATGCAGACAAAAATAGCAAAGTAACATTTTAAAAGAGGCGCCTTTCTAAGATGAGATGCCTTGATATGCAAAAACCCTCCAAAATCTATACCAGTCTTATAAAAGGGTCGACATTGTACTACTCGATCTCTTGGTAGATTCGCCATTATTTGTTGCATGGGTTTAGCTCGAAACTTAAAACAAATGACACAGTTATGAATAATTCTTTTAACTGTTCTAAGGCCATCCAATGGCCAATATTTCAATCGAAAATTTGACAATGTAGTCTGAGCATCAGCATGGTACCATCGACTATGCTCTTGCTTTAACATAAGAGAGACAACATGATTTTTTGATGGTAAGAGCACGGGATACCTTTGATTATAAGACAGATCAGAATTAGCTAGCCGACCACCCACTCTCAGGAAACCTGCGTCATCTAGAAATGGGGAAAGAGGTAACAGAGCCTTATTGGTTAAAGGTTGATTAATTTTTAGTTGAGAAATTTCCTGTAAAAAATGCTTTGCTTGAAGGCACTTCACAATTATCTCATGGGAGTGTTGTAATTCAGGAACAGTAAGTTCGCCAAATTTTTTATCACAATTTTTCCTTGCATTGTTCACAAAGCGAAAACAAAATGCCAATGATCGTTTTAAACGTGTAAAGGATGAAAATCTAGAAAAAATATCATCGCAATTAGGCAAGTCACTTGTATTTAACAAAGCCACCTTTCTTTGCTCTGGAATATCTTTCAAATTTCCAATGAAATCATAATCCTCTAAAATCAAATCATATTTTTGTAAAAATGGTGGGCCTTTCCACCATAATGAAAACTCCTTTAAATCTTTAGGTTTTATTCCTCTGGAGATACAATCTACCGGATTTTTGGCTGATTTAATATGACGCCAGGTAAAACCGGAAGTACTTTCTTGAATTTTGGACACTCTATTTGAGACAAAAATTGTCCAACGAGAAGGATGACCTTTCAACCAATATAGCACAATTTTGGAGTCAGTCCATAAATTGATGCTTTTTATAACAAATCGCTTTTCAAATATTGTATGGCATCTTTTAACTAATTCTGCCATAAGAACAGCACCTAATAGTTCGAGCCGAGGAAGTGAGACCACCTTTAGAGGAGCCACCCTCGATTTAGCACAAATAAGTTTACAAGACACCGTATAATCCAGATAAAGTGCTCTAATATATATACATGTGCCGTACATTTTTAAGCTAGCATCGCAAAACGCGTGTACTTCTATCCTGTCAATCTTTTTGCTAAAAAATAAATTTCTTGGAATTTCGATACGTCTAAGTTCAGAAATACTTGTAATAAATTCTAACCATTCTTTCGCAAGTTCAGGTGTCAAATTATCAGACCAATCAATTTTTGACAACCATATTTTTTGCATAAACACTTTGGCTACACCAATGACACAAGAAATAAACCCAAGAGGATCATACATCTGTGCTATCTGAGATAAAACATCTCGTTTGGTATATGATATACAATCAGAAAATTCAGGGACCGAAATTCCAAAAGTGTCAGATTTAAAATTCCATTTTATACCAAGCACCTTATTAGTGCTTGAATTCCTATCTATTTCAATGTCACATTCAGGGGTATCCTTATCTGTATTCGAGTAAGATATATTTTCATTTGTGAATAATTCTGGACAATTGGAGCACCATTGTAAACTGAAACCTGCTAAACCCAACAACTTTATTAGTTCACATTTCAATTCCCTTAACTCAGTGAAAGAATCTGCTATACCCAATATGTCATCCATATAACATTGACTTAGTAGAGTATCGGAAGCTAATGGAAACTCTACTTTATTTCTTTCAGCAAGTTCTTTAACACACCTCGTCGCTAAATATGGAGCACAATTGGTTCCATAAGATAAAGTTAAAAGCTCAATGCATTCTAGAGGTTTTTCTGGACTACTTCTAAAGAGAATATTTTGTAGAAAACAATGATTTGGATTAACTCGAACTTGCCTATACATTTTTTGCACATCAGTTAGTAGAACGTACTCAGATGTTCGGAATCTTAACAGAATATCAAACAGCTCAGGCTGAACTGTAAATCCTTTCAACAGTATGTCATTCAACGAAAATCCTGTAGTAGTTTTCATTGAGGCATCGAACACAACCCTCAACTTTGTAGAAACACTATGTTCGCGGATAACAGCGTGGTGAGGAATAAAGTACTTATTAATGCCATTTTCATTGGTTAATGACAGTGGCACATACCTTGCGTGTCCTAAAGAAATATACTCATCAATAAATTCCTTATACATACCACAGAAACTTTGAGTTTTCTCAAATTTCTTTTCTAAGTTTAAAAACCTTTTTCTTGCAGCTTGAAAAGAATCTCCTAACTGAAAAACTGAATTTGCGGACTTAAAAGGTAAGTCAACTTGGAATCTTCCATTTTCCAAAATTTTAAGTGTTCTAGTAAATCATTTCTCAGCTAAGTTATCTTCATTAGACAGCATTGGTTTACTCTCATGATTTTCGATTAACCAAAATTTTTGCAACAGATTATCAACCTCAAAAATTTGAGGAGCTTGAACCAAAAAAGATACTTTATTTTTCACCGCTATTGTGCGTACTTTTGAAACTGGATGTTCACTTGGGACCGGTCCGCCCAGAACCCAACCAAATATGGTATTTTGGAGAACTGGTAAACCCTTGCCAAGCCTTATAAGGTCTTGACCAATAACACTATAATACAAATCAGCGCCAATAAGAATATCTATCTCAGAAGGCTTATAGAAGAATGGGTCTGCCAATTCCAAGTCGTTAGGAATTTTTAACTGCAAAATATCTATTTTTACCTGAGGAAGACGACAAGTAATCTTTTGTAACACAGAACAAGATACAAAACACATTTTCTTAGAGTCGAGTCGTGAATACATACAAATGTCAGCCATTTTATTCGCATGCGTATTACTTCTAGATATTCCAGATATTTTTACAGGATTATGGTGCAATTTTACGCCTAATTTTTTAACCAAATCTTCTGTTATAAATGACGTCTGACTACCAGAATCCAACAACACTTTTACATCAACATACTGACCTTGACAGGTTTTTACAACAACTGTAGCAGTAGCCAACAGCACATAGTTCTCTTTGGGAGCGTTAGTCCACAAATGAGAAGCTTGCGGACCAACAGTTAAATTTACCTCTTCAACAGTTTCTTCGCAACTTTGAGTTGAAACGTGGGAAGATGCATGCATATTTGATCGACCTTGAGACAAGCCTTGAGACTGATTTAATGTGCCAGCATTATAAAAATATTTTGAATCCGAAAACTTATTTTCAGGAGTTGACTTAGTCCCAATCGATCGATTATTTTCCCCCTTGCTATCAACGCTCGTATCAACGTGTAAAAGAGAATGGTGCTTTTTGTGACAAACTAAACATCCTGTAGAGTTACAGTTTTCCACTCTATGGGATTTACCAAAACAATTAAAGCAGAGTTTATTCTCAATGACAAATCTTCTTTTATCAGCGTGACAATTGTTTTTGAAACTAGAACACCTAAATATATTATGATTACCACCGCAAAATATACATTTTTGTGAGGAAATTTTTCCGAACGCATTAGGAAATGAACCGGCATTTTTTGAATTAGTCTGATTAGAATTATCCTGAACAGAACCACTAAAATGAGAGACCTTCCCCTTCAAATTTGAGCCAGAATCTTGAAGAGATAGGTTTTCCAACGCAATACATCGCTTTTCTAGAAATAGACAAAATTCATCTAAAGTGGGAAGTGGCTTAGTCGAGCTTTGCGCACTCGACTGCGCAGGGAGCTGATGTGACGATTTTTCTAATTCAAAGGCCTTTCTAGTATTAAAATCCATTTTTTGTGAAAGAATATAGAGCAAAATAAGATCCCATTCTTTAACGGGCACCTTAAGATTCTTAAGCGCTTCTACATTTTGTTTGACTGCAGTTAGAAACTCTCGCATATTTTGATGAGTCCCTTTTGTTACTGCTGGAAGTTCCATCAGATTTTTAATATAAGAATTTATAACCACCAAGTTATTTTCATATCTATCAGCCAAAATCTGTAGAGCTACACTAAAATTATCACTATCGAGGGGAAGATTATCAATTAAATTAAGAGGCTCACCTAGTAAATATGTTTTTAAATATACTAAACGCTGAAGGTCTCTCAAGGTTGGATTGTCCACGATTGCCTTTTTAAATAGTTCCATGAAACTGGCATATTCAGAGAGAGAGCCTTTAAATACCGGAATTTTTAACTCAGGAAGTCTTGTTACCGGCTGATTTTGGACCGCTGGGGCTTGAATAACGATTGGCTGAGACTGTACAGGTAATAATGTAGAAGCAGTTAACCTATCCATCACTTTTTGCATCTCAACCATACAATTATAAACTTGTGTCTCAACCACATCCCTATCCGACGCCTGATCCCCAGTATCATCCAGAGCCTCAATTTCATTTTGACACTCGGTATATTTCGAAAAATTTTCTGCTAAAGCATTTTTTCTCAATTCATAATGATATAAAGCATCAGAAATATTTTTATTAGCATTCGTAACTACCCAGTTCGAAATCCGGGTGATACTGGCTTTCAAGTTCCCACGAGTTTTTACTAAAATTGCTAACTCTGCCATTTTATATAAATAGTAATATCTATAAACATTAATAATTAGTAATAATTAGGTATGCTAAATAAAAGCTTTTAACACCTTTAGATATTATTAGAAAATATAAAAGATGTTAAAGTCAATAATTATTATATAATTTCAAAGATACGAACTTCAAAAGCTAAATTCAAGTTTAATTTTTAATTTCACCTCAGAAATACCCTAGTTATTAACTATTTCAACTAGGTATATCTGTTCATTAATGTCAATGAATCTTTCATTTCGAATTTTACACAGATTAGACAACTTATTTAAATACAAACTTAAATTAGTCTAAAAAATATCGTGTAACGATTATACTCCTGCCAGAGGAAATGTCTACTTATATAATCTTTTACATTTACGAGAGCTGACAAGCTGACTATAGAACACTATGAAACTTTAAGAATATTTGTTTCACTTAAACAGCACTTGCTATTTCTTTAAAAGGATTTCGAAATCTAAACTTCCTATATTTTATGAGGGAGCTAACAAGCTAACAAATTCATATAATTTTATTATGCTTTTCCATTTATAAGCACTAAGGGAGCATACAGGCTAACTAAAGAGAACACTAATTTGCAATGCTGAACAACTTCATTTTAAGAGGGCATTACATACATATGCCAATCTAATTTTTACTTGAGGGGGTTAAATCTAAGATTAACCAAACTATAATACGCCTTCAACAATATTTGCTAATTCAACTGGTTGTGTAACAGTCACTTTTAACACCAGCAACAGTCAATTATTTCCAATACGAAATGTTTTAAGTACCTACAGTACCTATTTGTAGTTAGTTTTTTGACAGTCTGGACGACGATTTTCTGCCTAGCGATATATTTGATGTACCGCCTGAATCCAAATTTAGACAATAAACATATTATGGAACGAACTGACCTTAGTTTTCCTCCTTAGTGTGCGTCTTCTAACCATAGGGCTGCTTACAATATTCCAATAATCCCGTACGAAGACCAAATGTATAAATACCAATTGCGTAGGTATTACACAGAGGGGCGAACAGTCGTTTGCACACGCTATTCGCTGGCTAATTTTCCTTTACCTTTAAGAAACTAAACAAAACACGAAGGACCGTTTAACAAGTTTATTTGTTACTAGAAAACGCTTGACATTATTCTACCAACACTAAGGAATAACTAAATTTTTTACATTTTAGTAAGGTTTACAAAATAAGTGGCTCAATTTAATTTGTTTCGCCCAAAAAAAACCGCCCGAAATCAGCACGTCACATTTGATGTGTGTCAAGTACCGGTGGCCGGTGTTACTAGGTGACTGGTGACTGGTCTGTTGACCCAATTATTCTTATAGACTAGGCTCTCTCTCTTGGCCATTTAATTATATTTTTATGTTATGGAATACTATGTACAGGGTGCGCGACGAAAACTTATTCACATCTTATTTCCCTACAATCGGCACAACTATTAAGGCTTATCAGCCAAACACAAAGCTTATATGCAATGGTTCAGTCTTTTGCCTGACTTGGGCTTTGGTCGCTTTCGATCTTTTCCTGATCTCATTAGTAGGACAAAGAAGTCCTAGAGCGACTTGACAGTGAAAGACTCAAGCTAAGTTGAGCCGTTTTTCTTGCTAAATAGCTTCGAAGAATGCATATATATATATATATATAATTTAATGTTTTTCGCAAAAGCGGTTGTGCCATTCGATAGAGCACAAAGTTCTGCATAATGGCTATGACCTTATTTTTCATTAAGTTGTCAGGCTAAAGCTCCAGAAGAACAAAAAAATGGTAGGGGATAATCACAATGACACATGCCCATCAATATCTTTAAAATCGCTTAAAACCAAAATAAAATAGGAGATACAAAAATTTTAGCTTATAGTTTTCTCTATCGATTGGTATATTACCTTTTTTTCTTATCTTTTAAAATGAAGCAACCAGTGGCGTACAAAAGAATGGATGAGTAAGTGGTTACATTCTTTTACTTGAAGCTCTCATACTTCGGTTTTTTAGTAAAATCACATTCTGAGCGAATGGTGGTCAATATTAGTAGATTTTTGAACAGACCCATATCAAAAAGTCACGCTGATCCCCTCCACCCCCCTCAAATTGGATAAGATTAAGTCCAATTCCAAAAAATAACAACGTTCCATTTAAAAATAAAAAAACTAAACAAAAAACCCCTTTTAAACAAGCGAACTTAAGTCAGATGTTAATTTATTTAGTAGGCTATATATACCATCTCAAAATCATGACGATGGTTTACAAGATTTTTTTAAATTTGAAAATCACCCATATCCTCCTTCTCTTGCCCAATGGGGTATCACGGAACCAAATCTAATTTAATTCGTTGCCTTGATAAGTATATAAGAAGTGTAGATGAACCTACCAGTATTAAACCTGTTCTCGTAGGTGGGGCTGCTCTTGTGCACATACCTCAGCCCAAAGCTTGTTCGAATTTTAGCCAATATTTAACAAACGTTATAAGTCCTTATTTGCTAAATATTTTGAGGTGTGTAAAAAGATTAGATATAATATGGGATACTTAACTACCAAACAGTTTAAAGGAAAAAACAAGAGAATGCAGGGGAAAGGGCAATCGAAAGCTAGTTAAGGCCACTACAGCCATTCCAAATAATTGGTACGATTTTTTATGGGTGGCGGAAAACAAAAGGGAATTATTTGATCTAATTTCCACATACCTTAACACAATACCATTGCCGGAAAATAAAGACATAGTACTATTAACGAAAAAGTATTGCATAACCCACCTTCAAACAGTTTTATCAAAATATCACTGCGCAATCATAAGGAGGCAGATACACGAATTTTCGTGCTCGTGTACAATTGCATTGAAGCCGGCTATAAAAATACTGTCATAAAATCTGTCGATACTGATGTTTTCGCACTTAGAATTTTTTACCAGTATCAAAATAAAAATCAAGACGTATGGATTGAGTTTGGCACTGGTAAGAATCTAAGGTATATTTCTTATATGGAAGTTGCTAACAAAATTAAAAAGAAAAGTCTGGCTCTTCCTTTTTTTCACTCATTTGCAGGTTGCAACACCACCTCTTAATTTTTTGGAAAGGGAAAAAAAGTTCTGGGAAGCATGGGAATCTTTTGCGGAGATTACAGATCACCGTTCATTAATTTAGTGCTGAATTCAAAAGAACTTACATCGGGACAAGTCAATATTATTTCAGAATTTGTTATAATATCGTACGATAGACATTCTGAAATCAAAGATATCGATGTCTGTCAAATGCAACTTTTACTAAAAAAAAACAACCGTTGAGAATTTAGCCCCAATAATAAATGCTTTGGCATTGCATATTAAGCGATGTATTTTTCAAGAAGGATTTTTTTGGGGGAAGCTGTGCCAACCAGTGGTAGAACTTCCATGCCCATCTAAATGGTGATGGACTCTCCAAAGCCATAAATGGACGCCACTATGTACCACTACGAAAAATTAAAAAGTTTCATCCGGTATTTTATTAAAATGTCAATGTAATAAAACTTGTGGCCCAAAATGCAAATGCTTTTTAAAAAACTTAAAATGCACTATGCTATGCTTGTCTGTAGAATGTTGCAACTAATTTAAGATATAAAATATGTAACACTAGTTTTTTTATACTTTTAGTTTTAACGGTTTTTCTAAGTACCTTTGAAATTAAAAATTGTTAAAATATTTACTTATTTACTTTCATTCCTACTAAGATGCTCTTGATTATTATTAATTTTTAATTTGTACGCGCACGCATACAATACAATAAATATATCATATTTTAGAGGAATATTACCAAAAATATTGATTTTTAGGCATTCCTCTTACTACGCCAATGTTTTTGTACGCCACTGGTGGCTTTATTTTAAAATATGAGAAGAAAAATGGTATATATCAATCGACAGAGAAAACTCTATTCTATAATGTTGTTATCTTTTATCTTATTTTGTTGTTTTTAAGCGGTTTTAAAGACATTGATTAACATGTGTCTTTGTGATTAGATCCCACCCTTTTTTTCTTCTTCTGTGGCCTTACCTTAAAATCATAAAGAAAAATAAGGTCAGAGTCATGCAGAATTGTGTGCTCTATCGAATGGCACCAAAACGACTACTCTATCTCTTACCGCTTTTGAGAAAAACAACAAAACTAAAACAATCCACTTATCAAATTTGAGGGAGGTGGAGGGGGGTCAGCATGACTTTTTGAGATGGGTCTGTTTAAAAATTTACTAATATTGACACACTCGATCCACTTTAGAAAGAATTTTTTACTCAAAAACCGAAGTACGCATCCCTCAAGTCACTATACTATTCTAGGTGTTTACAATTCTACGCCGAAATGGTGCGCTCCCGCTGTCTGTCGTAGCTGTCTGACAGGCGTTGCCAGGGCCGGGACAAGGCGGGCCAAATCCTGGGAACATCTGCCGGGAAAGTATCTGTAAAACAGAGTCATCTCGGCCACATGCCTTCGGTGTTCCAGACTATCCAGATTCCGGGTCAACTCCAGGTCGCCGATAAGATGCACAGCTCTCTTCTGAATGGAATCCAGCAGATTTAGGGTGTGCTTTGGTGCAGCACCCTAGATGTGTGAGCAATATTCTAAGCACGGTCTTATTGGCGCTTTGTAGCGCAAGAGCAACTGCTGCGGTGTATACAGTTTTTGTTGCGAAATAGCGCACCAAGCATCTGGGAGGCTGATTTTGAGATGTTAGCAACGTGGTCATGCCAGGACATATTGCTGTTGACCGAGACACCCAGTAATCCGATTGACGAAGATGAAGGAATGGTGCCATAATGATGTCAGGGCCCGCCGTATTGGCCCTCTTGGTAAACGTGGCTGTTTGGGTCTTTGCTGCATTGAACTGGACCAAATTTCACTCGCTTCAAGTTGGAACTTTCTCCAGGTCTTGATTAATTACTATAATCTGCTCCTGTCTACGGTGGTAAGTCTCAGTCGCTGGTAATGGTCTTCCTGATCTAAATTGACAGACATGGATACTGTCATCTGCAAAACTGTAAACAGGATTATTCGTTTCGGTCAGGCTTCTTATATAAAACTTATTAACACCCAAACGTAATTAACTGTTACATGTGGCATGATATTGTAACGTATTCCACACATCTATTCCACAAATTCCACAATTGCCTTCTTTGTATTCTGGTTTTCCTCTCGTTAGAATATAACAGATCAATGTCATTAAGTTCATCATCATCACATACGTTATTTTCATCTATGTCATCCCATTCCTCAAGTGAGTCGGAAGATTATTCCTTTGTCTCTATCTTTGCAGGTAGTCTTATAATACGCCTTCCAATATTTGCAGCCTTAGCCTTTTCAACCTTATGTAGATTATAAAAAGAAGTAGATGAAATTATAAAGTAAGATATCTCCAATTTCACATTATCGCAGTATTTTCTTATTTTAGTCTCAGGTGTTTCGTGGCCTTGACTTTTACATTTCTCACTACTATGCTTACCTTTCTGATTCAAAACTTCTGAGTTATTACGAATATCATTCTTACCTTTCTGCTTTTTAGGTATCGGGACTTATTTTTCTTCATGTGCATCTAATTTGTCAGAGGTGCTTGTTAGAATTTTAGAGCATTGTGTCGAACCAAAAACTTTTCTTTTGGGATTCTTAACTTTCTTTTTTGGAATTTATGAAAAATAAAAAAAATTAATTTTATTTGATTTAGCTGTAGACGGTAAAGCATCTTGCCTATATCGAATTAGGGATGGAGATGTTTCTGCAGGAAATAGAGCGGTTTGTTGTGTGTGTATTTTCATCTTCTACTATTTAGGTTTCTGAATTGTTTTCAGGCTCATATGTTATCACATGACCATCATTAACATTGTCAGTACCAGGTTCGACAGTGAACTTATCATGAGCGGTACCAAAATCGTCTTAAATTTATTGGGATTAAAAGGAAATGTCCCAGAGGAACCAATGCCCGATGCTGCTTTCTTCATCGTTGTCACGTTCATTAAATCCTTATTTAAAATCTCTACAAATTGCAATCTATAACTTTTTCGTGACGTGTGGATGCTAAATAGAGAGCATAATCCAATTGGAGCGCATTTTTCAACGGTGAAGTAGTGGCTGTAGATATGAGATGGATGATGCCTCATAGACACCCGATGAATATGATGTGTTTTACAAAAGCTATATGACTCTAGCGAGATGTGTAAAGTGGGTGTTGTCCAAATAAAGTCAGTTATTTCACCTTTAATCCTACATCTGTTATGCTAGTCCGTCAAGCTAAATATAATACTACTTATTCGTGTAGATACCTGCATGGTTCTCGTATGACCCGAGTTTTTAAGATACGATACTTAAGGAACTTCCAAAAGCTCGTAATTATTACTATTTAGTGGTGCGCACAATTCCCCACTATCTCCTATTATGATAACCTAAAGATCTTTACATGATTTACTTCACCCAACAAAATAATTTTGTTGTAACTAGAATAATTTGTTTGATTAAAATATGCCATTCTTTTATTTATCATTTATATTACATTTATACGAAATAATTATATTTGTGTGCAGTTTTTTAAATTTAAATAATTATTTTAGCTTGTGGTTGTTCAGTATTTGGATCTGTCCGAGACGATTGCGAACAAATGACCGGTAGATGTGTCTGTAAACCCGGAGTTCAGGGTCAAAAATGTACTGTCTGCACGAGCCATAATAAAGTTCTCGGTCCAAACGGATGCGTCTCAGGTAAGGTCTTGAAATAAGCCACTTCTCCCTTTAATTCCGGAGTGGACCCGAGATTTATGCTATACTAGGGCAATTATTGTCTTGTAAATATAAGGGTCGATATTGTCAAATTCTTATTTTATTTTGCTCTTACCATAAATGCTATTACTAATTAATATAACAGGGCTCTAATATTTAAAGTAATTTTTAATTTAGAATAAAAATCATGATCCTTATACGTGACTTTCGGTATCATGAAACCTATAAATTGCTGTCACGGGAGACCAAATTTGGACTGTAAGTGCGTGTCACGGCAATTTGCAGGACTGCATTGCAATTGTGCTATGTCGGGTCCATCAAATTTATCCACTTTTTCAAATCTCCAAAAAGACGCTTCTGCGTTGACAATAAGCTATTCATCAAAACCAATGAGCTATACAATTTTTGAATTTTACAATAATTACTTATTGATACACCATATAGAAAATTAAAACGCTTCGTATTTCATGAATCTCGGGTTCGCTCAAAATAGGCGCTACTTAAGTTGCGCAAAGGAGTACAAGAATACATCATCACCGAACACAAGAATCCAATTTAATTTGTTATAATATTCTATAGCTGATCTAACGACGACTCCTCCCGCTACGTGCAAAGAATTGACTTGTTACTTTGGGGCGACATGCGTTGAAAGAAACGGCTTTGCGATGTGCGAATGTCATGAACAATGCCCCCAGGACAATGAGGTGCAAGTACGTACACTGAATATATTTTATAGCTCACTGAAAATTTATCGTATCCCAAAAACCCAATCGACGTAGGCAGATTTAAATAGTAAGATCCTAAAATAGGAATAATTTACGATCCCGATTTTTTTTTTCAACACCTGCAGTGATTTGATTTCAAATTAGAATCGTTGATTTAAACTTGATCGATTTGTTTTTGTTATAAAATACAGCCAAATAATTTAAGTTTACAATTTTTTTATTAAGTTATTTCAATTAAGCTAGCCCACCGATTGCAATGATACCATAAAATTTTGTGAATTTATAAAATATTCTGCATTAGAAGCTATTCCCATGTTCCCAAAAATTATGTTTTTACAAAATCTCCATTTATTGGAAGAATATATTTATTTAAACTATTCTTTCATATTAGTCCAGTCATTTAAGTTACAAGCCTTATAAAATAATAAAGGGTTGGAGGTTCCAAAGTAATTAAATCATTAAAAAATGATGCAAGTAAAGAGGTCAATAGATAAATATTCGAAAAGGGTACGATTAGTTATAAGTGAACTATGAGTAAATAATCATAATTGTATATTAACTTTAATAATGCTGTAAATGTATAAACTATATAACTCGTTATAATTTTGTATTGAACTGTATAACTGTCGAACTTTTATATTGATCTTGTACACGATATAATATATCCTATATCACTGAACTGTCTCCATGTTTCCGGTTTGTAATATCATTACATACTTCACGATTCTTGCATATAAGTATATATATTTCAGATCTCAGTAATATTGTGCATATGTACATAAATGCAATAGTGCTAAATGTTTATAGAGTAATATGTTAGTATATTAGATATTGCAATAAAATCATAGACCTTTACTTATCGATTATAAAGCTGTAGAATTACATCTTCTTTAAAAGCGTGGAGGCCAACCCACCAAATTATTAAATTGTCGCCTACTTAAGGACCCCCTTTTATCTTATCCTTGAGGACGCTCGCAGGAATATATAACAATCTGACTAATAAAAAGTAGTTGTGACAGCTTCTTTTAACTTTTGAGAACTGCTCAAAATCGTTTTCAAAATAATGGAGGCCACGCAGAAAATTAACATATTTTAGGAATGGAAACATTCCCTATTAACGAATTCCGTTAACATGTGAATCTATTCATTTCAAAAAATATATATAATTTATCGGAATATAAATTTTCGGTAAAAAAAAGGCAATCATATTTTCAGTTAAATCCAGAAATGAAATGAAATAATAAAAATATTAATGGCACCAATCTGACTATCTCGTATCACATATTAGAGCAATTGATGGATTTCTATAAACCATAACTTAACATTAATTATGCGGAAAACCTAAGTAGGTGCAGATCGCAAAAGAAAAGCTGAAATAATTCGTGACGTGACCCCAAAAATAAATTAGGGAATTGGGCCGAGTTCGGCAAAATAAAATAATTGTACAAAATCGTTAAATACATTAAAAGACAGCGATAATACTGAAGAAAAGGTGAACAAATGTGATTTTACAAGTTGTACCAATACGCGATTTCTACCATATTGACAAAAGGGTAAGAGACATTGATCACAATGAAGAAAAGGTAAATAAATGTAATTTAATAAATTGTTCCAAGTCTGGTACAGTATAATACTTGCATCATATCGATAAAACAATAAAATATAGTTATTATGATGGAGAAAAAGCAATACAATGGAACTTAATGAATTGTATCAAGTCTGGTATAGTATAATATTTGTTTGCGGCTCCGGTAAAAGTGGCATATTGATAAAAGAGTAAAATATGGTTATCATGATGAATAAAAAGCAATAAAATAGATTTTTATGAATTCTACCAAGTCTGGTACAATATAATATTTGTACAATACTGATAAAAGAGTAAAATATGGTTATCATGATGAAAAAAAGACAATAAAATGGGTTTTAATAAATTGTACCAAGTCTGATACAGTCGAAAGCAAAATTGTACAAAACAAATTTGCAGTAAACAAAAGGTCCAAATGATCTTCCAAAAATATTATCAATAAGAAAATGTGACTATTCTTTTATTTTCCCACTATTTTTTTATGGCAGTGGCACACACACTAAAGGGAGATTCTATGGCGCTCTACGAACGGTGTGTGTGCGAAGATGTTGATTGACACGGTTCTTGAATATTTGTAGGTTGCAATTAGTGGGAAACAGATGTCCTCGAAGTGAGTTCCACAGTGATGCAGTGCGCCAGACAAAGGACTTCTGGTAAAGCGATGTTCTAGGTGTTTCTAGTTGTACGACGAACTGGTGCGCTCCTGCCGTCTGGCGGGACTGTCTGACAGGAGTTGCCAGGGGCGGGATTATGCGGGCCAAATCCTGGGAACATCTGCCGTGAAAGTATCTGTAAAACAGAGACAACTCGGCCACATATCTGCGATGTTCCAGACTATCCAGATTCCGGGTCAACTCCGGATCGCCGACGAGACGCACAGCCCTCTTCTGAATGGAACCCAGCAGCTTTAGGGTATGCTTTGGTGCGGCACCCCAGATATGTGAGCAATATTCTAAGCACGGTCTTATTTGCGCTTTGTACAGCAATAGCAACTGCTGCGGTGTATAGAGTTTATTGTTGCGAAATAGCGCACCAAGCTTCTGGGGGGCTGATTTTGCGATGTTAGCAACATGGTCATGCCATGACATATTGC
>JAEQML010072161.1:0-15691 GCA_016904865.1 Pissodes strobi
ATCTTCTCATTAGTTTATAGGCTATACCATAAACTCAACTTAATTAATTGTCATTAGAGTGTTTATGAAAGCATTTAAGATTTGAGTAAATTGTTTAATTGGAATCGTGATGTTTAATTTGGAAAGCTAGTGTTTAAAGTGCCTTTCATTAATACCTTTTATTTCTAAATTTCACGATATTCTTATCTAGGCTATGTTTCTAAATTTCATAGCCCTGATTTCAATGTGCAAAAATTATTGATATATTCCTAGTTAAAAATTTGTGGCGCCTTCGCCTAACTGCCAGCTCTTCGACCCACGCCTTTAAATAAAATTAAAACCGCTAATTGAACTTGGCATATGATCCGCTTGTTAAGCAACTAACAAACGTGTTACAAAGTGCGATTCCGTTTCTGACTTGTATCTTTTCCAGTTGAAAGAAGGCTAATATATTTAGATTTATCAGCTGTTATTGTGTACACTGCATTTTTTTAATTTTCAAAAATTAATTTGAAAAGAAACTTACAAATTTGCCTTACTGATTTACAGTGACGGATATTTCAGGTAAAAATTTAAAAAAAAATATTTATTAAAAATGAACAATGATCACACATCAATTTTTCCAAAAAATTTGTTGTCACCACTGTTTGAAATATGATAAATAAAGATAAACAAAAATGGACGTCATTGCAAATTGGTATAATGACGACTTAATTAATATTCATACTTTTGCAAAAAGAAGCTACAAAGCTGTTTTCGATCTTTCAAAATGAATAAAAAATAAATCTTAATATATTATTATCCATTTTATAAGATCAAGATGTGTCAATCGGATTTAAAATAGCTTCTTTACTGACGCCAATTATTTCATAAATCGTTTAAATCTGCGCCTTGTTTCTCCTTCAGCATATTTACGTCAATTTTAAGTGAGCTGAACCAATACAATTAGAGAGATTTTTATCTCTTTCAGCGTCAATGTATGGAAATCTTCGTCGTTTTAGTCACATACGTCAAGCACATATCACACAATTTAAATTTGACATTCCATTTCAAGATTACACATTTAAAAATAAAATAAGTATGACCTCAGTATATAAAGTGATTAGCTTCTGGCGTTCAAAAAAGGTTTTTATTCCAACCAAATTTCAATCTCGATTCCTACCTAATTGCGTTTGATGCACCTAGACAAATGAACGGCTGAGATTTTAAGGTAAAATCCAGATATATAATTAAAATTATTCATACAACTACGAAAATCCGTGAAGTGGTAATCAATGCTCATAATAGTGCGCACTTGATTGAGCCACGTTCATTGTAATCTATGAACATTAATCAGCCTCTATTGTTTTAAGCTTTTCAGCCGCGCATGCATGTACCCCTGAATTTAATACGAACTACCTTCTCGCATCACTGATCAATAAGTGGCGTGTATTATGTTTATTGTTATAGTTTCACCAAATAAACTGTCAGCACTTTTTAAAACAGCGAGTCTTTTAACTAGTATTATTACTGAAATTATTATTTTAATTCTCAATGATTTATTAAACGATTTATAAAGTGGATTTCATTTTCAGGACATAATCTGCCTCTAACATAAACTAAGCATTGAAAGTTGCAAATTAGCTTAGTAATATCGTAAGTACCATATATAATTAGGGTTGTCCGAAAAAAATTTGAAATTTTTAAGGTCTTAGGGTGCAAAATATTTGTATTGTTGTTATTTCTAGGTTATCTAACTTAAAAAATGCTTAGTCTATATTCCTTAACCCACACAACAAATATCAGTGCTAAAAACTATTGTCATTTTATCAGTAGTTGTCAGTACCGAAGAATTGCAATGCCCCACTGCTGCAACAAATTGGTTTTATTTCCAAGGAAAAATAATTAAACGTGGAAAACAAAAATAAAATATATTGCAAATTACCTAATAATTATTTATGATACTAGTTCGATACGAAATGCATGTAACGTTAAATCACGACGCATTAGCCGAATGGTTTGTTTACACAAGTTCCATTAACAAAGTTCATATCGAACCTTCATCACTAAAATGTTAATGTACGAAGATCCAAATACATTTTCTTTGCAAAGATTCGATTAATCCCAAAATACCAGAATCGTTTTCCTAAATTATCAGGTGCCCAGGTCGATGTCATGGTATCCGCGTT
Organism: Pissodes strobi; assembly: GCA_016904865.1. Lineage (NCBI taxonomy): Eukaryota > Metazoa > Arthropoda > Insecta > Coleoptera > Curculionidae > Pissodes > Pissodes strobi. The sequence continues at coordinate 2,148 of JAEQML010072161.1, forward strand.
TGTTGATTGATGCAATTTTGCACACGGGTGAAAAGAATTCCCTAGTAATCGGGTCTCTCAGACCCTCCCTGGAAAATATATATATTATTTTTTATTTTCTTACTGAAAAACTGATTCCAACATTCTAGTGCCTAGAATTTCCGATTACCCCTGGTAAATGAGAAACTATATTGAAATGTCTTGTTTGAACATTCTGTGGACATTCTGTGGGCTCTTTACGCCATGTAGTAGTACCATTTTTTTTTCATAAAAATATGTTGTAAAATTACCTGCAGTTGGCTCTACATCTTCTAATTCCTGTTCTTCCTGCTCAGAATCTGTTTCATGTTCCAAAACTTCTACGAAGTAGGGATCGGCACCAGAATCGTTATCAATATTTACTTCGTCATCGGTTTGAACTTCTTCATATAATCTACGAATTCCTTCAACATCATATATTATATAAGGGTCCATAATAGAACAAACTATATCAGTAGTTGCGCAGAAAGTTTCAATAATCACAACTAAAAAAGAACTGGACTATTCCCCGAAAACTTACACGAACGGGTCGGGTACGACAAGACGTTTCTCGCGACCTATGATGTTCATAGCAATAAATTCAACTAAAACCAATAACAATGAAGGAATTCGCCGATCGAAAGGTACAGTGAGGGTCCCCACTCAATTCAGACGCGTCTAAAAATAGCATTATAAAAACAGGACGCCTGGTCTGTTAGTCCCAACCCGTGCACTGGAAAGATATTAATATGAGATATACTGGTTCCAAGAGTGCCCCTTCGAATATCGAAGGCATTGCGCAAAACCTTGTCGATTCCCTACTTTTAGGACAAACATACGAGCAAACTTATGCAAAGCATAAAGATTAGTCCATAGGAACAGGAATCAAGAATAGCAGCGATGAAAGGTTCTCCTGGTATATTTTAAATATTTCAAAACATAGCAAGTCTTCGTCGCTTTGAGTATAGTTATATCAACGAAGAAAAATAGGGACTGCAGTAAATACAACCATTCAATTGCGTCTCTTAAAAGATATTTCAGAAGATTTGTATAAAAAGATCTAAAGTTTCAACAAATGAAGACATAACCCAAATTTTGCTGAAAGCCGACGATAGAACTTATTTTACATTACTTTATACCTGCCTGAGGAGAAGTGAACGCGTTGGAGACGAATTTCATTTCAATTCTGCCTTCGAAGAAGCTTCAGTTTTTGTGAAATTCGGTGACCGTGATAGTTTAGAACCAGACAAGGTCACGGTTACCACCAAACAGAAACGCCGATTCAACAAGGGGATAATTCATCTGAGTTTACTGGGAAAAGTTGCGTTGGTAGTGGGTCTGGCGGGTGCAGGCATACAAGATTGCTAAATTTGCATCTACAAAGTGTTAAAGATGAAGGACAATTCATTCGTATTACTATTACATTTACGAAAATGAAGATACGACGAGATGTTGATCGAATAAATATTGTGGAAATAGTTCGAAGATATATATCGCGATGCGATCAAGCAACACATGCCATATTCGATTTTTTATGGGGTACACAAATCGAAAATGCATCAAGCAGCCAGTTGGCATTAATACTTTTCGGAAAATGCCATGCAACATATCATTGTTTTTAAGTCTATGGGAATATACCTGCTTTTCAACAATGTACTGGCCATTGTTTCCATAGATCGTCTGCGTCACTTCTTGCAGATTTCAGAAGTCGAATTATTGAGTATTGAAAGGCATTGTAGTTGGCGCTTTAATACAGTGGCAGAAATCTATATTTATATAGATTCCAATGTCCTCTAATATTTTAGGTTACGTTTCAGGCACTGATGACCCTTCATCAAGTTCCAAGCACTCGAGAAATTTTGTTTGTTTACTATTCTAAATTATACGTGTATTTGTGAATTTATAATAAGTTTGTTCCAACCAGGCAGCGTCAGAAACAGTTACTTACAGTCAGGATTCTGCGCAGTAACTTAAATGCGTTCCAACCCGAGTTACTGATGATTAGCAAACGATCAATTTTCTGTTCCATCTAAGATGCAAACCTATTTGAAAATTATCAGAACGATTTGCGGATTACCTTCTAACCATTCATCCGGCGCACGCGTAATGCCGTTATTTTATTGCAACATAACCAAAGTGTTAAATCCCAGATTAATTTAAATATTTTAGGTAAACACAGGCTTGAAATTATTATTTAATACCTACCTTATTTAATTGTAAAATATGAGTGACGAAGAGTATAGTGAAGTGAGTGATATATCGTCTATGAAAAGCAGTAATGACGATGATTTGGAATTGCTACTAGACGAGCGGGGAATTAAAAACCAAAATTATTTAGGTAAGATGGAATTTTTTTGCACTTAAACATGTTTTTATTCTGTTGTGATATTTTTAGACGAAATAGTACCACAGTATTCGGAAGCTGTGTTCTTTGAACATTATAGGCTGACGAGACAGACTGCTGATCACATAGCTGATAGTTTTGAAGTGAGCCAGTATTTCAATAGCCAAATGGGTCAATATGCATCAAGTAACGTATAAAAAATTTCCTGGGACTGGTATTTTTTAATGGAACTTTAATTTTAGGTTCTTATCTATTTATGGTACATGGGACACTAGACTGCCAGTCTTTGAGACGTTGCTGATAGATTTGATGTAACCTTAAGTTCTATAAATAGGGTAATCCATCGACTCACTAGGTTTTTAAGTAATTTGTCCCCAGAAAAACTAAAATGGCCAAATGAAAATGAAAAACAAATCAGGGAAGCTCATTTCCGAGCTAATGGATTTTCTAATGTAATTGGAGCTATTGATGGGACCCATATAAAACTGGATAAACCAGAAAATGATTCAGATTCTTACATAAATAGGAAAGGTTACTATTCTATTCAGGTAGATTTAATATATTTTTTTTGTACTTCCGGTATTAAAGTAGGATCTGCCTTTAGTCCCTCCAAGCAGGGACTAAACAGGTTCATTTAATCAATTGGGACTAAAGTCGTTGAAGGCAATCCCGAAATAAACAAAAAATGAATGGAAGTACAATAAATAATGTATATACCGTGGAGCTAAAATGCATTAATCCCATGAATGTTTCTTGCTCTCTGGTAGAGCCCTCATGCAGCACAACTCCATTCACGGAATTATGTGAGTCACTTTAGTCCCTAGATAATAATATATAGTTAATATGCTATTATGTCCACATAAAACATGAACATATTACACCAAAATACTTTCATACTACCGCCTAATGAATAATTATTTTATTTCAGCTGCAAGCTGTTTGTGATCATAGAAACAAATAATAGACGTTTTCATAGGATATCCTGGCTCTGTGCACGACAGCAGAGTATTTAGAAACTCTTCATTGAAAACCGGCCTGGAAGAGAAATGTGGAGAAAAGTATCTTCTTGGAGATAGCTTTGCTTCCCAATTTATTAACCCCTGACAAAGACAGGGGCAACTTATCTAGACGACAGCAAAATTATAATTTAAAGCTATGAAAAAATCGGTACGCTCGCGCCATAGAACCTTGTTTTGGTTTATTGAATCAGAAGTTTCGACAGATGTACCATGTAAAACCGACAAAAATTAGGTTCATTTGTCATTTTATCAGAGCAGCATGCGTTCTTCCTAACAATGCATTAGATGACAACTTTTTTGCGAATAATGAACCTATGCAAGTGGATGAAAATATACCAGGTGATGGACATCAAAATGATGAAGATGTAGAAGACATGGAGGCTCGGGCTATAAGGGATCAGATAGCAAACACTTTACCAATATAAAGGTCACTATGGTGAATAGAATCTGAACCTTGTGTTATAGTAAAAAGACCAATATTTTTCCCATTATTGTTATAGTAACATGCTCTGCTGTAAAACTTTATATATATTCCCTTATCATTAAGCAACCGGGGTGATTCAAAAAAGGAAGATAATAAAAAGACACCAACATTGAAAGTATATTTTAGTTATATAACAAGGAAATTATACAGGGTGTTTTGAATTTTCAAGTAAGAAACTTAAAATTTTATAGAGCTCGTATAATAGCACCAAAACTAAATTTTAACCAACACCAATAGATATAAATGACATTGTTAATGAACTGTCAACCTTATCGTGCCTGTATTTAATTCAAAATTACCAGACGTATGAAATGTTAAGCTTGTTATTGCAAACTGCAAAACACATTGTAGAGTTTACTGGTTACAAAAGCAACATTCACTGATAATGTTGTTCCAAGATGGTGTCTTAACATTTTCTTTTTTGAATCATGTCATTAACATAATGATTGCAGAACATATGAGATTTTACAACCAAGCATTTTGTATAGCGAATAGTGTTAAATTGGGAACCAATACTAGTGTTCCCAGTACCTATTTTTTTTTAGCAGTGCATATATACATTTAGATGGCGAATTTTTTGTACATTTGAAAATAAAGAATATTTTATTAAGTACTTTTGCTTAATTTTGTTTACCTAATCTACTATCACATAAAAACTTGCCTTAAGAGCCCTCATAAGAGCTTTTGTTTACTTTTCTTTGTTCACCCAATCCATTGTCACATAAAAACTTGCACTCTTATCTGCATTTTTATATTAAGTACATATTTTTATTTGGTAAAATCAAAGAGCTTACATATCATTTAGAAACAACAATTAATTAGTTTTCAATAATGCTAAATATATTAACTTAAAAAACACTCCTAAAAAATCGCAATTCTTTGGTAAACAAAATTTGCTTCACAAGAAGTTATGTGAAGTCTCTAGAACAAGCAGAACATTGTCTATTTTTTAGTAGTTCATTTCTTTCTCTTAAAAGTTCATTTCTCTCCTTCATTAAAATAATTTTCAGCTTTTGAACCTCTAATTTCTCTTTTTCAACTTCTATTCTCGCTCTATTATATTCTTTTCTATCCTTTCTTATTTGCTCTATGGTAAGATTTCTACTCGGTACTGGATTTCTTCTTCTTAAAGAGAAATTCTTCTTTGGGGTCTGAGCCATAGTTGAAGTTGAAGAAGCAGATTGAATGGGCTCTATATTGGCTGGTTCTATATCTTCCACTAAATTCCACTTAAATATATCGTCAATTTCTTCCTGATACTCAAATAGTTATTTTTGTTACAAGTACCTAAAATGGAGTTTTTCAGGACGAATCATTGCTGTTTCCGGACGAGGCATTAGCCGAGTCCGGAATAGCAGATGAGTCCTGAAAAACTTCATTTAGGTACGTGTGACAAACACTATTTTTTGTCATACGCTCCCAAAATTTAATTTTTATTTATACGCTTTTTGCAATTCTTCAGAACGCCTAAATTTGCAAATTTACCATAATTTTTGAAATCATAATGTACGACAAAGTTAGCTTAGAATTTGATATCGTAGCAACTATTTGACAATTTTGTCATGTCATTTGAAATTTTTGACATTTAGACATATTCAGGAATTTTGGAATAGTCCGTAAAGGTTGCCATGGCGACCTTTAGGGACTAGGCCTAAAAAGAAGCATTTTACGGACTCAAATGAGTCCGTAAAATAGCCATTTTTGAGAGCGTATGACAAAAATACTTTTTGCGCCTTCCTATTTTCTTCTGGTTATCAACAAATTTTGTGTATGACCGTTCAACCACTCTCCACCTATTTTCCACATGGCTTGAATTGTAATTAGTTTTTAAAAATGTTTTAGATTTTTAATTTCAAAACTCCCAATCTTTGGATGGCATTTTTTGTAAATATCTAGAAGTACTTTTGTCTGGTTACTTGTCCAATTAGCAATAAAATTCCGTTTTTCTTCTAATCTAGGCTGAAGTTTTTCTAGTGTTGGTTTACTACCAAGTTTAGTGCTACCTTCATTGTCGACCGAAGGGTTACATAATTCTGGTGGAGCAGGGAAAATTAAATACTCTTCAAGAAAACCTAAAATAGGACCATTTCTTAGCAAAAGATACACTTGTTTTTTATATCATTTAAAATATCTGTCCTCGAGAGTTTTAAATCGTATCTCCAATATCGTAGATATCCAGAAAACATTGTTTAAAGTTTTAAAAGCTAATACTCAGTTTTGTTTATGCAGTACTTTTTTATCCACAACTGGTTAAATCCATTGTGAACAAAACTGGAGATAAAATTTATTTACATCTATAGTTCATATATAAGAGCTATAACATTTCTTAAATATTGCGGTAACCTTACCTTCTTGTTCCATTTTAATTTATCTACTTATTAAGACTTTTGAAACATTCACAAAAATATAGGCAGTATGTATTTCCTTTAATGTACAGGACACGATAGGTATTGGAATTTATTTGGACCAAACGTTCAAAACAATGATTATTATTTTAGTAAGGTTATGTTATGTTAAAATTCAAACTTTTGCTGCAGCAAAAAACATAAGGATACTAAGGTATCTATCAATACTTTAAGCACGGTGTAAATAAGTATATACGGTAGATTCACTCGAGACAAATTTCCAATTTCGCCGACAGTTTTTACCTTCAAAGCGAATCCGGATTAATCTCGTTCGCGGCCAGTTGTGGCTACGCTACGAGGGAGAACTTACGGTCAGTGTGCAAACGCCTTGATATTCTGTACTGTCGGGTCGCGTTGAATTAAATAATTATTAAGATCGCTACTATGGCGAGATATTGTTGTCCGGATAATTATTGTATTACAAAAGTGGGTGACGGATTTTCATTGCTCGAACGACCCTATCAGTTAAGATTTATAATAATGTTTGAATAATATGCAGTTTTTCAATTACATGTATAATCGGTTTAACAAATATGTCCTTATTAAAATTTTGTTATTTACCTAAATATGGATAAAGACAATAGTGAGAAAAGAAAACAAGTACGGCAAAAATAAAATGCCCGTCACCACTAGCGTGAGCAAAAATCCGTTTATGTTTTAATAATCGCGAATTTTTCACATGACCTTTTGTGTTTTTAAAGCAACTCTTATATTTTAACATTGAAAATGTTTCTATTATCCTAGTAGGTATAGGGCCTCAAATCGTGAAAAAGTGCATGCTACATTTGACACATGACATCATACGCGTGTGAGATCGTGTTAGTTTATTTACTTAAACTTAAATTTGATTTATAAGGTATCGGAATCGATTAAAATGACTAAAATAAATTAGAACTAACTGAAATTCACCGAAAGTTGAGTGAATGACTAATCAAAACTCGCCAAAAGTAACCAATACAGGCTTAAACGTACCGGTAGAGGTTATAAAAATTAAATTAAATTAAAACTATCCAAAACGAACGGAATTTTAGCGACTAACCAAAACTAACCAAAATCATTAAATTTGATTATAACATATCGGAACCGATTTAAATGACTAAAATAAATTGGAACTAACTGAAAATAATCGAAAGTTGATTGAAAAACTAAACAAAAGTAGCTAAAAGCACCAAAAAGGGCTAAAACGTATCGGAACAGATTAAAAATATTAAAGTAAGTTGAAACTAACCCAAAGTAACCAAATTTTGGCGACTAACCAAAAACATTAAAATTGGAAATAAAGTATCGGAATCGGTTCAAATGACTAATATAAATTGAAACTAACTGTAATTAACAAAAAGCAGATTGCACGACTTATCAAAACTAGCCAAAGTAACCAAAATCACTAAGAGGTTAAACCTATCGGAACAGATTAGAAATATTAAAGTTAGATAAAACTAACCCAATGTAACCTAATTTTGGCGACTGACATAATTTTACCAAAAACATTTAAATTGGTTATAATGTATCGGAACCGCTTCAAATGAGTAAAATAAATTGGAGCTAACTGAAAGTAACCGAAAGCTGATTGAATGACTAGCCAAAAGAAACTAAAAGCACCGAAATCGGCTAAATCGTATCGTAATAGATTAAAAATATTGGAGTAAGATAAAATTATCCAAAATTAACCGAATTTTGGCGACTAACCAAAAACAGTAAAATTGATAATAACGTATTGGAACCGGTTCAAATGACTATAATAAATTGAAACTAACTGAAATTAACCGAAAGTTGATTGAACAACAAAGCTAACCAAAAGTAACCATAAAAGCGAAAACATAAATCAAAATAGATTAAAAATATTAAAGTAAGTTGAAAGTCACTTAAATTAGCTGAATTTCGGCGACTAACTAAAATTAACCAAAAACATTGAAATTAATTATACACGTAACGTATTGGAACCGGTTCAAATTCTAAAATATATAAAAACCAACTAAAACTAACAGGAATCTGATTGAATGACAAACCAAATCTAATCAAAAGTAACCAAAAGCACTAAAACGTATCGGAATAGGTTACAAAAATTAAAGTAAGTTAAAACTAACCAAAACGAGCAGAACTTTGGCGACTAACCAAAAGTAACGAAAAACACTAAATTTGATTATAACGTATCGGAGTCGGTTCAAATGACTAAAATAAATAGGATCTAACTGAGAGCAATCGAAACTTAATTAAACGGCTAAACAAAACTAAGTAAAAGTTGCCAAAAGCGAAAGAACGGGCTAAAACAATTCGGAACAGGTTAGAATTATTATTTACCGCAACGTCATGGCTAGTTATATATTAATAGATTTTGCTGTCTCTACAAGTTGATTGAAAAACTAAACAAAAGTAGCTAAAAGCACCAAAAAGGGCTAAAACGTATCGGAAGAAATTAAAAATATTAAAGTAAGGTGAAACTAACCCAAAGTAACCAAATTTTGGCGACTAACCAAAAACATTAAAATTGGAAATAAAATATCGGAATCGGTTCAAATGACTTATAATTATGTTAAAAAATATTATAATGTTAAAAAGGCATTTCATTAATTAGTTAGTGTTAATTCATTTTGGTCACTTGAACCGACTCCGATACGTTACAATCAAATTTAATGTTTTCGGTTAGTTTTGGTTAGTCGCCAAAATTCGGTTAATTTAACTAATTTAACTTACTTTAATATTTTTAATTTGCGCGATACGGTTTAGCCCTTTTTGGTGCTTTTGGTTAGTTGTTCAATCAACTTTCGGTTAGTTTCAGTTAGTTCCAATTTATTTTACTAATTTGAACCGGATCCGATACGTTATAACCAATTTTAATGTATTTGGTTAGTTTTGGTTAGCTGCAAAAGTTCGAATAATTTGAGTTAGTCTTACTTTAATTTTTTTAATCTGTTCCGATACATTTAGTTCTTTTTGGTGCTTTTGATTACTTTTGGTTGGTTTGGTTTAGTAGTTCATCACGCATATGACATCATGTGAGCCAAATGTAGCATGCTCTTTTTCGCAATTTGATACCCAGAAACATTTTCAATGTTAAAAGTATTACGGCAGACGTAGCGCGATGAGAGAAATTCTCACAAATGTCGCCAATCACTTGAGAAATGCACCCGGTTAATTGGCCATGTTAAAGCGGACGCCAAATAAGTCAGCTAGAGTAGTGAACTGACGATTTCGCAGTAAATGTGAGAAAAATACTCGTAGCGCGAGTAATAAAGTGTTAAGACCTTTAAGAAGCTATAAATTTACTTTACTAGCTTAATATGTCCTTTTTATATTTAAATTTCCACAATATTTGTCATGTACTTTGAACCTTCTGCTTTATACATGTTTTAATAGATGAATCAAGTTACAAACTGTCAAATAAATTATTTTAATATGTATTACCTTTACTTATAATGTTTTTGAATTTAGTATACGTTACTATTTTGTATAACTTTATTACATAGTTTTAATCATTTGAATCACGTATTAAAAATTACCTTAATCGCGTGTATCAAATAATAACCGAGGAAATAATTTTGCATCAGCTAATACTTCTTGAATCTCCCCTCACAGACTGCTCGATGCCGCAGGTAGAGTAAAAACGAATTTTTTACCGTGCTGCGGCTTTTGCGTTTGATCCAAAAACATGAAACGATTTTGCTGAGTCAATCTACTCGGTGTTAATTGTACTCTGCTTTAAGTAACAAATGTATTATGTAATTCATGTTGGTGCTTAGTTTCATCATTGTATAAGGAAAAAGATTAGTATCTCAATCTTAAGGAGAAAAATCTTATCACCTTTTCGTAGTTGAGGCCTAGAAGGTTAGATGGCGAGGTCCAGAACGTGTGCCTCATATTGTCCATGGTTGCAAATATAAAAGTTTTCTTTGATCGCGCTTTTGTAGCCACTAAGAATAGATGGTGCCGCACTTTTTGGCATTATTAGTTTTTTGGGGTGTTAGAAATGTTGAAATTACTAACCAATATCACAAGAACATCAATTATATTACTCACAATCACACAACAGATATTTCGTTTATAGTTTAAAAACAAAAGGACTAAATTGTTTTTGTTTAAATCAGGAATGGCAAAAAATAACGTACTGGCATGTATTTTCATAGTGTTAAATGTTGTAGAACCTCAATTATTTCCTTATTATTTGATTTTTATTTTCCTTTTCCTTATACAATGATCTGTCTATAAGCATTTGTCCTAGATAATATGTATAAGTCCGAAAAAAAATTCATTAGTTTTCGACATTTCTGTCGTCGCATAAACAAACAAAAAGTTTGAACTAGAACAGATATAGAAAACGAAATTCAACGAAGCATTTAACATTTAACAATTGTTCGAACCCTACTGCAAGAATCTTTAAAGGGACATTCAAAATGAGTGTGACGATGAAGCTCATCGAGCCTCCCCAGACGAAGATAAAAATATATTTTGTCTGAGCCTCAAGACCGAGCTGAAGAACTTCTAGGACGGTCGAAAATCTGTGAAGATGCCCATCATTTTTATTCTCTTCAGTTTTTTTCGATTCAGTCGAGAATTCGACCCATCTATTCCACTACATGGGGAAAGTCATAGTTTACAAAAAGTGCAAAAGTATACTTCGCTGGATACCTCTTGAAAAAGTGTTTGCAATGGTATAATGTCGACTTATGTAGAACGTTTTTACAAGGAAATCTTGATACTGCCATTGATCAAAATGAATTATTGATATTTTTCAAAAACTGTTGGATTGAAAAGTCAATGCTTTGTCGTTTTAAGGTACCATCACCTACCCTAAAAGTCTTCACAAAAATCAGTTTGCCATTTTGTTTGAAATATATATAAAAAAATACTGGACGAAACGAGGTTTTTATAAATTTATAAACAGAAAAATGATGAGCAAGCTAAGAGTTTTTTGCCAGACTGGTTTATTATAGATGATTCTCGATCCGATAATATGCAAAAACTAAGCTATTCAGAGCAATTTTTAAAATCATATTTTAACCATAAAGTAACTTTAAACAATACGCAGTGTACCTACATTTTCAAGTGCCTACAATGATACATGTGAAAATATCTGAGGGACCATTCCAATCCGAAATTAATTTTACTTGAGAAAGTAGGTACTTTAAAGAAATGCTAGCAGAAATTGTTCTAGTTAGAATAAATTTAAAAAATATATTTCCGTTCCTTTGCAAAAAATCAGCAAATCTCAGAGGGATTAAAACATTGTTTAAATATCATTTCAAATAACAGTAACATAGATAAAAGAGTGACTATTACTTCTATTATTTCTACTGCGATATGACGTCATGTTCATCATATCGAGTGTTTGTTGGCTTAATATCGATATCGTAATTTATCTCTAAGAAAGGACACAGCAGGTCTTTAGACAGCGCTCCATCTATCGTATTTTGAATGAGACACCTTTTTTTTGTAGAAATGTAATTTATTTCAAATAAATTATTTTACAGTAGGCACGTGAGTATTCCTTTGGGCGCTTGCTACCGGTATAAGGCTCACTTTATTTATCATCCCATTTGAACGTTTTTGTCCCACTAATTGGTTAACTTACTATTCTCCTTTTCGTTATACAATGATTTCATCAACTGTCGGATATTTTTTCAGGAAAAATAACTCTTGAACGGACGATGAGCTTCAGAGTTTTACGTTGATATGTTGCTACTTTAAATCCACCAGAAAATCTGCTAATTTTAGTAAAATGTATTTTAAAAATACAATCTTAGTTAACTGGAGAAAGTAAAGCACGTAATAGATAATATAATTTTTGCAGGTAACGCTTCTTTTATGTGTCCTAAAAATGTTCCTTTACCGATTGAAGGATGAATGGATAGAATTATTACAATTTCAAGGTACCTAGTATCCATTGGTAATCTTGTGACAAACAGTGCCACTTTTTTCAATAATATTTTCTGTTGACGATTTGCAAAAAAAAAAACTCCTTGCAAACGCTTCACCAAAGTTCTGTGTAATAATTATGGATATATCCCCGCTGATCAGAATGAACGTAGTGTGTGCTTGTGGAATTCTCGAAAAAAAAAACCAATCATTTCTTGTATTCTGCAATCTATTTTGACTTTTTGTCTTCTTCTACTATAAGTACTGGCATAGTATTTCAATAGAGAGATAAACATTTTTCGTTAACTCATGTCGCCAGTTATTAATTATTTTCAAAGAATTCTGTACAGCAAGAAGCATGAATCCTTGTGAAATCATGATCATTTTAACTGAAACACTTCTATTTTACTACATCTGCCAAATTATAATGCAAATTATATGTTCCGCTAACGAAATTCCAAGTTATCATCTTTAACGACAAGTGATAAAACGAATACATATTAAACAACTTTGTGTTAGTCCTTCCCCCAGGGTGTGTCGTCTGAAGTGGGTCCTTAGACGCAATACAAGCAAAAACGACGGCCATAAAATGAAAGCAGACGGTTACGTCTTTTGAATTATAGATCTAAGAAGTTTCGAATAGCATTTCGGAAGCGTTGCTTGGTCGTTGGAAATACTCCAATGAAATCTGATACATCCTCACAAGAAAATTCATTAGCATAGAATATTGCTGGGCATATAATATTCTGGCATACGTGATAACTACGATATAAATGAAAAGTCGCAACTAATTATTAGTTCCTTGATTATATCTTATTTGGTCTTGTCCCGATATGGAGGCAGCATCTAGTAACGAAATATACTAATAATAGTTTGAATCAATTTAAAAATGACAATAGAATTAGGTGTAGGACATTGGCATTAACAATAATAATGATTTAATTTCTTAAATACACTCTATAAATTAAATTGAATCTTCCTTTTGAATGGAACAGTGAAAATGTTTAGGGAAACTTAAAAAAATGTAAATATGATCTGACTACAGTTTGGAAGTAATAAAACTATCAGCAATATCGTCAAAATCCCACAGAAATAGTATCGGAATTACTTTTCAGGATTATTTGGACTAACAAATAGTAGAAGACATGTTGTCTATTATAACGCATCATAGAGTCCATATTACTAAAAATACTGTATATAAAGAAAAATAAGTAAAGAACAATAAGGAAGTTTGATACGGAATAGGATTAGTAGCACCGAGAAGAAGTGATGCTAATCGTAACATTAAATTAAATAAGAGGACATAACTCAAAACAACTTTCCTACTCTTTGGCGAAGATAAAGCAAAGAAACTGTTGGAGTGTTGTAAGAGAGGCCCAAGGGGTAACTTATAAGAAACAGACTAAACGCGCAAAAATGATGTTTAATTTAATAATTGCCAATCT
>JAEQML010072162.1:0-15690 GCA_016904865.1 Pissodes strobi
AAAAAAAATAAGAATTCCATGATCTCTGGAGAGCTTTTAATAGTTAGCATCACGGTATTTTGTGGAAAAAGCTTGAGAGGTATTTATAGAACGAGGAAATCAGATCTGGGCTTGATATAATAACTCAATATACTCAATATAGAAGGCAAACCGTTTTTGTGAATCATAATGGGGATCGTGTTTGCTAGAAAGCAGCACATCTTCATTGCTCAAGCCGCCACGGTGTTTTGTGGAAGAAGCTTGAGAGGTATTTATAGAGCGAGGAAATCAGGTCTGGGCTTGATACAATAACTCAATATACTCAATATAGAAGGCAAACAGTTTTTGTTAATCATAATGGGGTAGTGTTTGCTAGAAAGCAGCACATCTTCACGGCTCAGGCCGCCTAATTTATTTTTCTAAAAAAAGGTATAAAGCTGGTGGATAATTATCGACCTTCTCGTAAAGGTCTAATCAAAAAAAAATTGTGGTGTTTCCAAAGATGATATGCTTCGAGTAGTATATGGATTTTATAAAGAGCAATGTGCCACATTAGAAATAATTCGGAGTAAGTTTCGTGATTAATGTGATTTGAATATAATTAATATCTCGACACTTCGTGCGTAATATCTTACTAGAGTGCTGCTTTAAATACAGGAAATTAAATATAAAGATGGTTATTACTGAGTGACCAGAGTTAACTTGAATGTTAGAATGTACAACTTTTTAAAAAACAATTTTTTATTCGACGGAGATCGTTATTACAATATGGTAGTTATAATAAGAATATTTAATAATGTATTTGACATATATTTATAACATTTCTGTGAGAAGTATAAATGTGCTGAAGCTGCGGTTCTCATGGGAATATCCGTGTTCTAGCGTTCTCATAACTCCTCCACCTTTAGAGGGAGCCTACGGGGTATTGGTTAGTTCGGGAAACCGACGTTCGTCTGGACCTCTTGGACAGCTACGTCACGGGTAGTTGGTGGTCGATTTCTTCTGAGACCTCTTCTGAGTCGTATGACAACAAAAATGACTATTATAACTGTAATCAATAAATATATTATTATTGACCAAAAGCTAAATGAAACATAAGGTCCATAGATATCCTTTGTAGATACAGTGTCTAATTCTTGATTTTGGGAATCTAGGGCGCTTTTAAGATGTTTCAATTCGTCTAGGTTTACATTCTTGATTTTTAATGGTTTAAAATTGGTTACACTTTCTCCAAGGTGATAATTTAAAGTTTTAAATTGTAGTTTTGGTAGTTCTACGATTTTGTACATTTTTTGGGAATTTTGGTAAGTTTTTATTTGTACACTACCGATTTGAACTTCACAGTTTGTGTTTATTTCAATTAAGAAAGTTCCAGTCCTTGGAGAAGCTTAATAATTGTACTTCGCAGGGTGCGTCTTCCTTGTTTAATTGGACTGGACTTGCTTCTTGACAAATGTATTCTTCTGGACTGACTTGGAGGCATCCTTCGTCGAATAGCATGTAGTTTTGTTCGTTTAGGGTAAGGTATTTTGATTGGGGTGAGATAAGGAAAAATGAATTATTTTGAATAACAGGGAGAGCATATAAGTGATAGTAATCATAACTTACATTCTCTACTATCGGAATTTCCAATAGAAATACTATTCTCTTTTCTTTTGTGTAGCTTTTAATATTTATTGTTTTTTCAAATAATAAAATATTTTCTAGTTTTGGCTCGAATGGGAGTTTTTTGTTAGATAGATGTTTACTTATTAATTCTGCTTCTTCTACTAATTCCTTTGGTTCTATCATTGAGTTATGGAACGTATTCAGTTTAGAGAAAGTTATGGCAGCTTCTATTCTTTCCAAGATGTCATAAATTTCCTGATAAGCTGAAGTTATTTGTAAAATTGCAATCTGAATATTGAAATATTGATTGTATTTTAAATCTCTGATTTCTATTGTTCTAAGAGTTTGCTCGATTAATAATATTCTGCTTTGGAGCTTAATTTGGTTATTCGTGAATATTTGCATTGATTTGTTAAAAGTATTGATCGATTTATCTAGTAATGTTATTTGGTCTTTGACTAATGTTTTTATTTTCATTTGATTGTTAGAAAGTCATTCTATCGCGTTTTCATATTTTAAGGCGTCGTTTTGATCCAGATTACCGGTTATGGATTTTATTATAGATCCTAGACCGTCAATTAGTCCTCTTCTAGAAAGTTTCGTTTTTAGTACTGGGTTTAATTGGTATATTTGTTGTCTTATTTTATTTTCTAAAGATAATATTAAATGACAAAAGTTTGCAAATTCTGATTTATAGCCAGTTTTGGTAGTGTTACTGGAAAATGATTTTTGTAATGTCATAAAATATCCATTAAGGGAAAGGAATTCGTCAATTATATTTGCTAAATCGAATATTTGTATAAATGACCAATGATCTATTTTATTTTGTGCGTTACCTAATTTGAGTGTTAGTAGTCCCGGATTATTGTGGTTAAGGTCGTGGAACTTAGGGTAGGTCATTGCTGTGGTGTATCCGCATATGAGGTACCTGCAACAAGTTTAGGTTTCCTTAATTCTTTTATATGAATAGTTTCTTTCTTTGATTTATTTTTGTTAGTGATTTCTACTTTATTATTTTCAAGAATTTGGGTTATTTTGAAAGGTCCTAGAAACCTATTACATTTTTTATTTCTATTTTTGGGGCTTTGTTTAAAAACAGTTTGACCTAATTTAAATTCTTCATTGGTGTCTCCCTTTGTATTGTTACGGGATACCACTTTTTCTTTATGAGTTTCTATAATATTGTTTACTTTTTCATAGACATGCTTAAGCTTTTCCTTATGCTTTTCGGCATAGTCTGAGTAGAACATCTCGGGGATGAATATTTCATGTGGGTCTCTTAAGTTCGTATGCCCAAACATAAATTCAAAGGGCGTAAATTTGGTTGTGGAATGAATGGTGTTATTATAAGCGATTACGGCGTATTCCATTATATTGTCTTTGTCATTTGGGTGTGTTTCTAATAATATGCGTAAATGTTCGATAATGCTCGAATGGAATCTTTCGACAATACCATTCAACTCGTGGTGATATGGTGTTGTAAAGTGAATTTTAATTTTGTGTATGGCTAAAATTTCCTTTACTGTTTCATTATTGAACTCAGAACCATTATCTAAAATAAATCTATCAGGGATGCCAAAGCTTGTGAAATATTTTATTAAGGCTTTGCTTATGTGAATTGCTGTTTTTCCCTCTATACGATAGACTTGCGCAAATTTTGTAAATGCATCAACTAAGGTTAGATAATTATGGTTATCAAATGTGAAAGTGTCTATATGTACAATTGCAAAAGGCTTAGATGCCGTTTCGGTTAGTATTAGGGGTGTATACGGTTTTTGTCTAGCGTATTTCGTACGATTACAAGTTTCACAAGAATTTATGTAATTTGAGACAGTTTCTTTGAGTCCTATCCAGTAATAGTTTCTTTTTAGATATTCGATTGTTTCTGTTATACCCCTATGGTTTGATTTTCCCTCATGATGATTTTTTATAAGCATAATTTGTTCTTCGTGGTCTTTGATTGTATTATTTAGCTTTGTACATTTGAGAAGTTTGGGGCCACGTTCTGAGAATTTTTCAAGATATACTTTATTAAAGGTAATATATAGTGTTTCAGTGTGAAAATACATACAATATGTTTTTCCTGTGGTTGTATATTCACGTAAAAATTCAAAAACTAAATTTTCATTGTTTTCTGGAATTTTTAAAGTAATTATTTTGTGATGTTGATAGTTTTCTTGTTCTACTTTTGATTTTTGGTGAGGCCATGGAAAGACTAAAATTTGGTTAACTTTGTTATTAATCATTTCGTCTAAGATTTTTATTTCATTATTTGTTGTTTCGTTAAAAGTCGAGTGTTGCGTGTCACAATATGACTGATCTCTTTCTTTTAGTAATTGACCACTAAGGCCTTTGATAAAAGTTTTTGAAGCTAAATTATCATAACTTTGCATATATATCATTTTTTCATTTGTAGAAAAATCATCACTTTGATTAAGTTTAGAAATAATTAGACTACGTGCGTCTTGCACACGCATGCCAAAATTGTATGGTGTTTCGGTTTTATGGGGATAAAGAGAAATCAGATCTTGTACCCCACAATCGATATTTATTTGGTCACCAAAACAAAGTTTTAAAGCGTCTTTAATTAAATCCAAAGTTGTTAATTCAATCCTAGAACCAATAAGTGTTAATGCTCTACCGGTTAACTTGCCAATAATTGCTCTTAAAAGAAAAGTATTTAAATTTGCATCTTGTGTGTTAAAAGCCGTTCTAAGGTTTTCCACACTTTCGATAAAAATACCTAGGGTGTTTGGATCACCGCTGTATTGTGGTACGATATCAATGTAAAGTTTAAGCAATTGGTAATTTACAGCCATATTTGTATTATTAAATCTAGCTGGTTGAATTATTTGAGTACGAGGTGTATCAACTATTTCTGGTGTTTGCTCTGGAAACTGCGTTTCCGCAATATTTTGTGGATTATTAATATTATGTGGTATTAAATTATTTACAAATTGTTCTATCAGATCATCTACGCCTGACATTAAAGTTATTCCTTAAATTTTATAGAGATAGTAATAAATTGGATTCCTTTGATAGAAGATGTGATTACAGTTAAAAATACTATACACTTATAATAAAATTGGAAATGCATGGAACATGGAAAATTGAACAAAATCATGCAACTTACAGTAATATTCCTATCTTCATCCTATCCTAGGGTCTTAATGTGTAGTTGAGTCCAACTCGGCGATTTTTGTCCTTGTTGTCCTCGATGGGGTGAGTTCAGTTCGGCGATTTTTGTCCTAGCTGTCCTCGAAGGGGTGAGTCCAATTCGGCGATTTTTGTCCTTGTTGTTCTCGAGTTGTTCAGGGGTTGGCGATGCTTGTCCTCGTCCTGGTCCGTCTTCAAAATCGTTGTTTTTCTTCTGTTGCACACGAAAGAGGTTGTTGTTCGAATAAAGTCTTAAAAGACACCGATTCTCGTCACGATTTTTGTTGATTCGAACCGTTTCGATACAATCCTACCGACTGCGCCAGTTAACTTGAATGTTAGAATGTACAACTTTTTAAAAAACAATTTTTTATTCGACGGAGATCGTTATTACAGTATGGTAGTTATAATAAGAATATTTATAATGCATTTGACATATATTTATAACATTTCTGTGAGAAGTATAAATGTGCTGAAGCTGCGGTTCTCATAGGAATATCCGTGTTCTAGCGTTCTCATAACTCCAGGCATTATAACACAATGGAAATATATTTACCCAAAATGCACGAATATCGCCAGGCAAAAAACGGAATAGTGAATGCTGATGAAAGATGGTTTGATAATCACGATGTTGTTGACTATGGTTGAATATATTATGATAACATCAATTGCAAATTAAAAAGACATTTTTCATGTGGTAAACGGTTTATTATACTGTAGGCAGGAAACGATAAGGGCTTTGTTCCCATTGCTTTATTATTATCGGCCAAAGCCATATAGTAATCTTTGGTCGATTATCGGAAGTAATTGCACAAGTGCACCAAAATTACCGATAATTTTGCATGACAGCGTGTTGTCTAAAAACTGCATGAGTTAATTTTCATATTTTGGAGAAAGAGGCCGACACCGAAGGTGGAGGGCTCTTTTTACAAAATATGAAAATGACCGAATGCAGTTTTTCTAAGACAACACGGTCGAATGCAAAATTTTCTGGTTATTTTGATGCACGAGTGTAATTCGGGGGAATATTTCCCGAATTAGGACATGGTTTTAAAAAAATACATTTTTATTCTTTTTTTAATACAAAAACGTACATGTAACTGTAAACAAAGTACAAAGATGCAAAAAAACGATTTTTTTAATCCGAAACGAGACATTTTTAATTATACTTATATATTCACTAGACTTTGACGTTATTTATAAATTGTCGCTGTCAAATTTTCAATGGAATTACCATAGATACGTACGAGGCAATTATCGCTGTGCTCTTTCGGCTTCTACAGTGCAATTATCGCTGTAATTTTCCGAGAATTGCACTCCTCTAATGGGATTTTTTATACATGAGGGAAATATTCATGAAAACATGACCGTCAGTTCCAGATTCTGTCGTTATGATTTAATTCACGTCTTCATAACAAAGTTCTCAACAGCAATAAAAAAAAGGAAGATAATCCCTAACTCAGGAAAAGCAAACATATGGAAATTCTTTAAAATAATACAAAAAGGTGTTATTTTAAGCGATACAAAGGAGGACTTCAAAAAAGAATAGGTAGGTAATCGATAAATTATGCAAATCATAAGAGCATACAATTCTACGGCTTCCTACCTAATACTGGGCATTTAATCTTATCAAAATGATATTTGTGCTGCCATCAAGAAATTTTTTTTTTAAATATTATCAATCCTCAATAATTGTCGATGATTTCTGGCGGGTAAATTGCGATCTGAAATCAGTACACAATCCAATTTCAATCCAATGAAATCATAGTGAAATCTTGTAATAATATATCTGAAATCATGTGCAATTTATTGTAATCATCTGAAATCCGAGCGCATTACTTTGAAATCCACTTGCAATCTTTGAGATTTACCTGTAATATTTGCAATCAATGTTGCAGTCAGTGTGCAATCTGTATGAAATCCCCGTATTGAGTGTCTGTCTTTTGCTCACTTTAGCAGCAATGCTGGCCTTGAATCCAAATATGTGAACCTGTTAAAACACGCACAAAAAGAAAGTGGTGCTTTTTCTTTCATCACAGTGTTGTTTTATGTCCTGATGCCCATTTAGACGGTATGTGAATGCTGGTACCCGCGATTCGTTTGCGTTAAGAATTGAGATGACCCTCATGCATTACCATGTTAAATATACAAAAACGGTATATCAATTACATCATGTAAAAAATTAAAATAAAATTTACGTGATTTTCATTTTTTTAAGATAGCAAAAACTTTTTGAGATGACAACATTTTAACTTTAAAGGGGTTGTTACAACCCGTTGGAATTTGATTCTTGAAAAATCCCCTGCTTGTCGATCCTTTACATTTTAAAATCAACTTGTTAACCAAAATTCAACTTTCTATTAAAAAAATGGTATATATTTTTTAAATTTTAGTGTGTGTTGTAAGAAATTTCAATGAATTTTTAATACGGGATATATTTCACCCATTTGCATTACACATTACACCTACAAATATATAAAAATGGCGTAATAGGAAAAATGTAATACAATTGACGTGTTTCGAGGTTTTTCAATAACGCAAATGCTTTTTGAGATAAGAAATATTTTAATTTTTTGGGTGTCGTTTCAATCCCTTGGAGTTCGAATTTTGAAAATACTTTTCTTAGCGGACTGCTAGTCATGTATTTTTTCTCCGATTGACAGCAAATATTAATGTTGCAGACACATATCAATCAGCAAAATATTGCTTTTCCTGTCCAGGCAGCAAAGTAAGTACTTTGCTGCCTAGGCAGCAAAGTGATTAGTCTCCATGGGAATAAAACGTTTGACATAAGTTGTCAAACTATAATTATTATGGACATATACATTTCCATAGCAACCAAAAGTTCCAACAATTGCGATTTCTATCAAATGTTGTCTTAATTTATCACTACAGGAAAAATAAAAAGATTGTGGGAATTGTAATAATTTGCAAATATACAATATACATATATCATTATAAACAATCGAAGAAAAAATTATATGTTCAACTCGGCAGCAAAGTAGATTGCCTGCCTTAGCTGAATTCCTAGCCTCGCTACGCTCGGCTATGAACTATCAGTCGCGGCAGTCAATCTACTACTTTGCTGCCTAGTAAAACAAATAACTATTAAACCAAGCTGTGTGCAAAAATTTTTAAAATATTTTTTCCTTAGTTTTAGAGGGCTGTTGCAACACCTTGGATTAAATTTTGCAAAATTTTGTCTCTGTGTTTTTTCCACGGTCTGAGAACAATATGTATGTCATGATTTAATATTCTAGTGTAGGAATTACAACCAATCTTTAATGCGGGGTAGTTTAAATAGCAAATATTTTGGAGATAACAAATAATTTTGAATTTTGGAAGTTGCTTTAACTTCTTGGAATTTCGGCTTTGCAAAATCCCTTCTAACCTTAAAATCAACCGGTATGTTAAAATTCAGCTTGCTGTGTGAAGCCGTTTTAGCTGAGTCGTGCTGAAGGACTGAATAAAAATGCAAACGCTCGGGAAGGCCAAAACCCATATACATTTTAAGGGACTGAATTATTAGCTAACATGACCAAAATTAAATAAAGCTCACTGGAGAGCGTTAAAAACAAAATTTTAGTTTTTCTCAAATGATCAGTTAAGAGTTTCTTGCAAATATTTTCTGTTAATTTATCCTGAAAATTAAACAACTAAATCTCTGGATAATCCAGTTTAAGGTTTCACTTGGACCGGATCAATAATTTTTATTAATTTCCGAATACATTTTATAGACAATTGTCACTATTAAAAAAAAAATTTACATAGTTGGACATACTACTTTCAATAAATCTTACTACCATCATAAAAATAATTAGGAACTCCAATAATAATTCACTCACTTAAAATCTCGGGATTTTCTATGTCCCGCTGGGATATGCATAAACCGGTAGGTAACTATTTGTTTTTCTACAACTAGTTTTTAGTAGCAATTAAAATTGTTTTAAAAAAAGTAAGTGACGTAAGACCTGAAGATCTTAGCGGCCACTCAGTTGGATGCCTTCTTCCAGTAACCTTATTTAGGAGAATTTCATTTTATTCTAGACGAATATTAAAAGCATAGTGGTGGTGCTTCCAGCTGCTGAAACTATAGGTGAGTACTGCGATTTAGCATATTTTTCTGTCGATATTGCAAGGAATATCAGTAAATAGATCTTCCTTTTGTCGAGCAAAAGTTTAAAAGTTGGAAATTAACCAGCTTATTGCGTAATATTTTATGACTTTTGACCAATTAGAATGGGAATTGGCAGTATCACTCAAAATACATCATCATTTTTGATACAGTCGGTGTGAGTATATAGAAATCACACTGACGGTGTACTCATTCCTGAACAGGACAATCTCAATTACAATCATTCTGAACTAAACATAAACCTATAGGTACCTATGCTGTTAGAGTAAAATACGTATAGTTTTGCTTCACAGGTGTTTACTTTAATTGAAAGTTAGTTGAGTTATCAATATGTGGTCAATATCGTGCGTAATTGTGAAGTTATATAGCATTATAAACCTAAAACTACGATTTTCTTTGCCGGTGATTTTTATGGAATATATTCCTTGCATAGAGTAGTATTCTCTAATGGTGCCTCATTGCGTAGTTTCTCAATAGGGTAAAATACGAATACGACCATTGAATGATCTGCAAAAAAATTCTCATTATATTAAGGCTGTTACATCACTTTTAGGGAGACTATTCGTAAAATATGTCAATTCAATGCTTTTGAAAGCTTAAATATTTTAATTAAAAATTTTGAACCCATAAATCAAGGGTTCAATATTTTTCATTTCCAAAGTAATAGTATCTATCTATAATCATTTATAGGAAAATATTGGGGCCCTATATTAACAAAGAAAATATAGCTAGATTTTGTTTGGAAAATATTTAATATTATAAAATTACGGAAAATATAACTGGCATTATAGCTTGAGGGGGCCCAAATATTCTATATTTTGTTAATGTGTATCCCTATATAAATATTGCAATATACAGGATGAGAAAATAGTATAAATCCAAATCTCTTTTATTAGAGAAACTCTATATAAATTATTTTGAAAGAAAAATTGTCTTGGCAATTATAGTAGCGCACAATATAAAACCATGCAGTAGATACAACGGGCTCAAAAAGCGCGGATCGTTGCTTTAAATGACATAAAATTTGTCAAGAATTGATTTTTTATGATAATTCTCTGAAAACACCCTGTTTTCATCCAGGTTTGCAATAAAGTCAAATAGGTTTTTTGGACAAGCGCAGCGCACGGAAATCGCGCACAGAATAGTTTTTCCGTGCGCTGAATAAAATTAGCGAATATATCGCTTTAAAATAGAAATATACAACAAGGTAAGCTAAGCCTAAGAAAGCCTATACTGTTTATGCTGTAATGCCCCTATATTCGTAATTTAAGTTGTAGCAGCTTGAATGTTTAGATAAATAATTGTAAAAATTCTTAACATTTAACTAACCCAAACTAAACCAAACTAACGATAAAATGATTCGCTCTCCGCGGCGGCACGTTATGCTTCCTTCCCCGCGCGAAAACTAGCATGATACTGGCATGCGACCTTTGGACCCGGCGCACACTGGTCGAATTTCTAGGAAAGCTGGCCATAATAAGATTTACCAGAAATAAGACATACAAGTTATTAAGTATTACACGTTTAATATATCGTGTTTTAGACAAATAATTGTTGAATTTTTGGCTCATCATCTATATTTATATATAGGGTGTATCAATTATCACTAACGATAAAAATCATGTATAAAAATCATTTGTATGTTCTTAAACCGTTTTAAAAAATGATTTTGAAGATCAAGGGCTCCTTCGTTGTAAAAAAACGGTTTTAAATTTTTAATTCGATGATCCAAATTTTGTTTTTGTAACGGTTAATTCAGGAGTCTCACGAGCAAAGTGAATGTTAAGTGGACGACAGAAATGCGTTGATGAGGGCCTGCAATTTTGCCATACAAATATTTCAGAGTTATCGCTATTCTTAAAAATTAATCTAATAGGAACCAAACTAGTAGTTCAAAACACTTGCTTATATTCTGACTCTCCCAAGGTAATATCAAAGCCATATTTACAAATTAAAACTAAATTATAAATTTTATCTGCTGATTCAGCCAAAGTATTTATTACCTATTTTTATATAATAACATCAGTCTTGAATCAGCAATAATGATTCTACCGAAATTTCAGCTTCAGTTTCACTTACTACAATATTATGGGATTAGGGGTGGGCGAAAATAATCGATTATTCGGTTCACTTTTAAGAAATTACCGATTAATTGATTAATCGACATCGATTAATATTTCAGAAAATATCGATTAATCGATTATTCAGTTATTTGCTAAAATATCAAGTGTTTAATCGATTATTCAATTTCTTGCCCACCCGTACCGACGACTTTAAAACAGATATAGTTTTTAAAATGTCAATTTAATAATGCGTTGCGTTTAGGATAACTTAAGAGAGATTAAACTATTTTGAAAATACTTACAGTACAACATATGAAGCAAAAAACAGAGAAACATAAATGGTCAAACAAGACAGCAGCAGGGAAAACTGCGCTCGTTACAAATTTTAGCCAATAAGTGATCCTCATTTCGACGCGCCATATTCTGATCATGATTCGGTACGAATACTTCTCGTTTTCCTTTGTTTCCAGAGGTCGACTGGTCTTTTTTTGGAATAAAATCCGGTTGGTTAAAACAATTATATAACTTTATTAACCAGTAACACGTATATATAAATTAGTCAACACTAATACTAGAAGTACTTAAATTTAAATATACCTGCAGTAAAACTATGAGAAGTATAGAAGATATGTGGCGAGATTAAAAGAGAGAATTTTTCGTATATCGGTTAGAGAACCCAAAAGCGACTGCAATACTAAACTAAAATTCTTGGTCAATCGGTGTGCAGACAAACCCTTGACCGGCGGTTTTTTCCATGGGTAATAACGAACTATAACTTTACGGCATGAGACAATTTGGAAAGTACAACCATAAACTTAAATGCTATTTTGTAGAAATATGCACGTTTTGCCGTTCTGTTAATTTCAACCAGGCATTTATCATCCGTGACGAGGCTTTTTACTGCTGAGAAATTAAAACAAGATTTAAAATTAGAGGGTTCAAATATGGCTTGAACATACTCCCCGGCTTTAAAGGCTTTGCCTTTAATAATTAATGAAAAATATTAGAGAAAAATTTAACTTTTAGGTGGTAGACAAAATGACTGAACTTAAACTAATAACCTAAATTACTTCTACTATTAAACTCGTAATGGTACTATTTTGTATAATAGTAAACCAATTAATTATTTACATTCAAAGTTTGGCAATGGGCTTAGTTTTGTTATGTTTCGAACATACACTCCACTCTTGGTTTTCACCCTTACAAGTCAAACGTGTCCATCCTTGCTTGGAAGGATCTCAAGAACTCTAGCCAAAGGCCATTCTAATGGTCTTATATTATCTTCCTTTAGGCGGACAATATCATTGAGTTGGATGTTATGATTGGGGACCATCCATTTAGGTCTATTTTGAAGGTGATTCAAATATTCCTTTATCCATCTTTTCCAAAAGAGTTGTTGGATTTGAGTTAATTTTTTCCGAGACGGTTTTCTGAAATGTCCGTGTAATCTTTTTCAGGGTAAGAGGTCAGTGAAGTTCCAATGAGGAAATGTCCTAGGGTCAAACAGTTTAAATCTGAAGGATCGGAAGACAAAGGCTGAAGGGGTCTAGAGTTTAAAATTGCCTCAATTTGGGCTAGAGTTGTACTAAACTCTTCAAAAGTGAATGTCCTTTCGCCTATTATGCGTTTTAAATGGTACTTGGTGCTTTTTATCGCAGCTTCCCATAAGCCGCCCCAATGAGGAGAATGAGGGGGAATGAAATTCCATTGCATCTCGCGGTTTATGGAAAATTCTTGCAGATCAGTTTGAGTGGCCTTGGAAGACAACATCAAATAGAGGTCTCTAAGTTCGTTATTTGCGCCTAGGAAATTAGAGCCATTGTCACTAAAAATTTTCGACGGTATATGAAGCGGTTTAGATATGACAGAAAAGCTTGAGTCGAGAGGCGAGACACTAGCTCAATGTGCACTGCATAATTTGCTGAAACGATTTTGATTTAAATTTGAAACAATTTTTGCAATTGATGGATATCTTTTTAATTTTTTTTAACCCATTTAACGGCCAATATCGTAGACGCACATTAGACAAGACAGTTTGAGGACCTGCGTGTCCCAGTCTAATAAATGTGTTCCCGTTTTAAAAGGAGTTTTACAACGTGATTGTTTGATGGCAATAAGATTGGGTATTTATGATCGTTAGGGACAAGCGCTTGTGAAAGTCTATCTCCGACCCTAATTAGTTGCTTTGAATCAATAAACGGGTTCAGTTTTAAAATTTGTTTATTAGAGATTTTAGCATTAGAGGACTTAAGTAAATCAAATATGTGAGAAAAGGCTTGATTTTGAATAACTTTAGTGATGAGATGTTCTGATTCCTTTAATTCTTGTAGAGATAGAGTCACGCAATTTAATTGATTGTGGTTTTGCATTATGTAGAAAACGACGAATGTAACAGAGAGTACGTTGTAATCTGGTATATCTTGAGAATTTTTCAAAAAAGAGTTCCTAAAAGTCATTTTTTTCGATTAATAACACTGGTTTTACTTTTTTGGCTTCCTCGGAAGTTTGCTCAATGTCACCTGTAATTGAGCTGAGATTTAATTGAGGGTTGTGCAACAGTTGCGGTCCGCACCAAATATCATGGTTGATTATTTCGTCAGGGCTTAATCCTCTGGACAAACAATCGGCTGGATTCTCCTTGGTCTGGATTCTCCTTGGTTTTTATATGACGCCATTGGCAATATTGGGTGAGAGTCTGAATTTGAGATATGCGATTAGCGACAAAGACATTGTAGCGAGAGGGGTGCGAGTTTAACCAAGACAAAACAATGTTCGAGTCAGTCCAGAGATTTATTGATTTAAAGGTAATTCTTTGTTCGAGAACAGAAATTACGCGGGTGGTTAGGTTTGAAAGTAGCAATGCTCCACAGAGCTCTAACCGTGGAATAGTAACTTCCTTTATTGGAGAAACTCTGCTTTTAGAAGTCAAGAGTTGGCAAGACACTGCGTTATTGGGTAAAATAGCTCTTATGTACACACACGCTCCATAAGCCCTGCGACTAGCATCAGAGAACCCATGTATTTCAAAATAGACCGCGTCATTTCTATAAAGCACATACCTGGGAATTGTCAACGATTTAAGCTTTGATATATTTTTAAAATAAGTTTTACATTCACCTAAGAGGGCGCCACTTATTGCGTCATCCCAACCAAGATTGCTTTTCCAAATTTCCTGCATAAGAATTTTGGCTGTTACTATGACAGGACCGATCAAACCAAGCGGGTCAAACATATGGGCAATTTTGGACAATATTAAGCGTTTGGTTGTTACTCTTTCTATGGGATTTTTAGGCAAGGTTACTGAGAAGACATCTAACTCTGAATTCCATAGAATTCCGAGAACTTTATTAGATATTTCATCTGTTTTGATGTCATAGTTTAATTTCGGGATAGAAGCATAAGTCGAGGGGTTTATATGTTTTAGAAATATTTTAGAGTTTGAGCCCCACTTATGTAAATTAAAATTGCCTATTTTACAGAGTTCATTTAATTGTTTATGCAATTCCCTTAAATTATTGATCGAGTCTTGTCCACATAATATGTCATCCACGTAACATTGGGAAAGAATAGCTTCAGAAGTTAGGGGAAATTCGTTTTTGTAACTTAGGGCAAGTTCATTTAATGCCCGGGTGGCTAAATAGTTCCGTAGGTGACTGTTAATAATTCAATGCATTGCAGCTCGGAATGAGTATTGTCGCGCCAAAGAATATTTTGGAGGTATGTTTGATTGGGGTTCACTTTGATTTGTCGATACATCTTCTCTATATCCGACGTTAAAACATATTTAAATGAACGGAATCTTAATAAAATGTCAAAAAGCTCTGGCTGGACAGAGAAACCTTTATGCATGATGTCATGGAGAGAAAGCCCTGATGATGTTTTCATCGATCCATCAAATACAACACGTAGTTTTGTACTATGACTTTCTTCACGAATCACGCAGTGATGTGGCAAAAAATACTTATTTTCGTGTAGTTCATTTTTTAAGGAGAGAGGGATTAATCGGGCATGATTGAGATATACGTATTCATGAATGAACTTGCTATAATTATTAAAAAGCTTCGGATCCTTTTCAAATCGCCTCTCTAAAAGTAGAAACTTCTTTTTGGCTAGAAAACATGATTCTCCCAGTTGAAATTTATCCTTGGGAATTTTCAAAGGAAGGTCAACTTGAAATGATCCATCTTTTAGAATTATTGCGGTTTCGCGAAAAGTCTTTTCCACCAATAATTCGTTAGGAGATAATGTCTTGTCTGACGGGGGCTTTGGAACATCTTCTAGAGACCAAAATTTTTCCAATAAGTTATTTAGATTGGGTTTAGTTTTAGAGCCTTGTACAAATAAACATTTATTTGAATTGCGCAAGCCAAGTGGATTTTCCTTTAAAAGGGCGTAAGGGGGGATTAAACGTGAGATAATGTATCCAAAGTGGGTGCCGACTAATGTAAGCGAGTGGTCATTAAGTTTTATCATGTCTCCGGAGAGCATTTTGTAGTATATGACTGCTCCTAGCACTATATCTACCTTGGAGGGCTTGTCAAATTGCGGATCAGCTAACTCGGTGCCGAAAGGAATTCGTAGTTTGTTTTTATTTACACGAAAATGAGGGGAATTTCTTGTGATTTTATTTGAAATGCAACAATTAACATTTAGTTGAAAGTTACTTATTAAAGAGTACATGTTTAGATTAATGACCTTATTCGAGTGCTTAATGTTTCCACCAATACCAGAAATATCAATATTTTGGGT